>LOJH01016231.1:21529-32039 GCA_001685095.1 Ellobius talpinus
AACTCACAGAGATCCGCCTGCCTCTGCCACCCGAGTGCTGGGATTAAAGGCATGTACCACCACCACCCAGCTTGGAAAAATATTTCCTAGTAGGAACATCAAAGAACTTTTAAGCTGCATCTTTCATAGAGCAAATTTTTAAGAGACAAGACCACGGGACAGGTTAGGAAGAGGCCCAGCCACACATCCCACTGTGTGTTCTCCTAGCTCAGTGATGGTGCCATGCTGCGTGAGCACCAGAACTAGGATAGTGGAAGAAGAGACCTTGGGCTCTGGGTTGTAAGCAGTTCTCATGCTCCATAGGTCACCAAAGAGGACCCTCGTCAAGGACAAGAGACATTCCAGTCTATCATTTGTGGCTAAAGTCTAAGGACCCAGGAATGTCCTAAAGAAGAGCAGCAAATTAGCCGCCTTGTGCAAAAACTCCAACCAATGAGATTTTTGTTTCCCTTGTATGTTTTCTACAGCTGTTTAAGTTTCATTACATTTAGGTTCTGTAATAGATGCTGAACATCTGCAAGAGTTGGCAGGGGGTTGAGGTAGGTTTTCTGATAAGGTCCTGGGAGAACTAGAAACAGTGGCAAGGATACATTGTGCATATGCACTTGTGCAGGTGTGTGTGCATGTGTGTGCACTTGTGCTGAGGGCTAAGGAGAATGCACTTGTACAGAAAGGAAGGGGTGGGCTGCTGTGGCCACTACTTTACTCTCAAGTTCTAACAGATTCCATCATGGGTGAATAACAGGGGCGTATAAAGGCCCTTGGGGGCTGGAGAAGTGGCTCAGTGGTTAAGAGCACTTGCTGCTTTTGCAGAAGATCTGTGTTAGTTCAACTCCCAGGACCTACACCAGGCAGCTCACAGCCACCTTGGGACTCCAGATCCAAGCTATGCACACTCTGGCCTCATCATGTACACGTGTGCACCATACACTCACACAGACACACAAACACAAGGACACAAGCACACACAGAGATACAGATATACAAAAAATAAATCTAAAAAAAATTTTTTTTAGGTCCTTGGGTATGGATGGAGGTTCTAACAAATACATGGCACCTAAAATAACCCAGAGTACCAAAACTCAGTACTAAGGAGTAAGATATGGCATGGTAACTTAAGTCACTTTAGCCCGGAGTGGCACAGGGTGGGCACTGAAGGAACTGGGGACACTGTCCTGCACAATTTCCTCAGTATAGTGGCTATGGAAATGGTACACAAATGATTAAGGGCACGGTCGGTCGTTCAGGACCAGGACAGGGAGGGGCTGCACTTGTGATGTGCAGCTTTCAGGCCTGTGACATAGTCCAGCACACAGAGCAGGACAGGGCCTGGAGATCGCCTGAAGTGTGGGAATCTGTCCTCCTTTTAAGAGATCATCACACTCTTACCCACTTAAGCTTTTATTGCATCATTTCTTTCTAGTTATAAATGTAATTTTTATTGCAGGAATTTTGGAAAATCAGAAAAGTTTAATGAAGCATATAAAAAAGCACTCAGGAATGGGGGATGCTCAGGGCACAAGGCATTTGTCATCTGAGCAGGAGGACCTGATTTGGGATCCCCAGAATCCACAGAACTGTTAGGGGCATAGGTGGTGAACACAAACAAGGGCCTGTCTCAAACATGGTGGAAGGTGAGGATGGACACTTGAGATTGTTCTCTGACCTCCATACACACTGCAGCACACACCCAAACACACACAGGTATACACACACACACAAATGCACACACACACAGGCATAGGCATACACATACCCTGGTTAAAAAACAAAACCACTGACTTGGCATATCTGGTCAAATTCCTTCTCATTTCTTTTTCCTTTTCTTTTTTTGACACATGAGACAGGGTTTTTCTGTGTAGCTCGGACTGACCTGGAACTCACTCTGTAGACCAGGCTAGCCTGGAACTCAGAGATCTATCTGCCTTTGCCTCTTGAGTGCTAGGATTAAAGGCATGGCTACCTTCATTCAGCCATTCTCATTTCTTTTTCTTTTTTCTTTTTTTGGTTTGTTTTGTTTTTTGCTTTTCGAGACAGGGTTTCGCTGTAGTTTTAGAGCCTGTCCTGGAACTAGCTCTAGTAGACCAGGCTGCCCTCAAACTCACAGAGATCATCCGCCTGCTTCTGCCTCCCGAGTGCTGGGATTAAAGGCATGTGCCACCACCACCCGGCTTCATTATCATTTCTTTTAAGTGTTAATAGACTACCTTAATAAACTGCCTTTTAAAGTCTTGCTACTTCATAATGTTCATATATCTACTTCTTCTAGGGAGTTATATTTTGTTAATTTAAATTGTAGTAAGATATAGACATACCTCAAAATCATCATTTTAACCAGTCTTTTGCCTTTTTTTGTTTCTTGTTTTTTAACTCAGGGTTTCACTGTGTAGCCCTGGCTGTCCTGGAACTTGAACTCAACCTGTCTTGAACCAAGCTGGCCTCAAATTAAAAACTTCCCCAGCCTCTACCTTTTGAGTGCTATGATAAAAGGTGTGTACAGCCACCACCACCTGGCATTCTAATCAGTCTTAAAACAGTGCACAATTCAGTGGTGTTAAAAATTCTTCTCAATGTCATGCAATGGTTGCTATCTCTGCTCCCTCGTATGCTGCCCTGTGCTGAGGACAAACACTATGCAGGTGCGCCTAGCACCCCAGCGCCATTCTTGCCTCGCACTGGAAATGCTCCGTGTATATAGGTGCTTGTATTTGCCCATTTTGCCACTGAGACTGACATGAAGGGGTTAAGTTCCTTATGGTGGATCACAGGGTCAGCAAGGCATGTCTGTAGGGCTTCAAAGTCAATGCCTTACTTGGTTTGGGGCTCCATTCAGACCGAGGACCACAAAGGAATGAAGATATCTTAATGTACCTATTATGCCTACATAGAAAATGAATTTAAAAATACCTCGATCAAACTTTGAATTAGGAAGAGGTCTGAAATTTTTCTAATCCAATAAAATGGAAATTGCACAGTACTTGTTCACTTTATTTAATGGAATAATTCATTTTAAGAATCATAAAAAAACATTTATAGGGCTTTCATGAGCTCATCTGAAGCATTCAACTCCCAGACCTATTTTCCACCATTAGGCACCTCAACTTTAAAATCGTCTATCACAAGGTTATGCAGAAGCAGCCTTTGTGGTTTGCGAACAGAAATAGTTCAACAGTGGCATCAAGAAAGGCTCCTTCCAGGGCTCGAAGGGCCAGTGACTTCCACACTCTGGAATGCACGAGTCACAGAGAAGCCGGACACACAGAAAGGCAGTCCTGGCCTTACTCACTTAGGGCTCTGAACTGGGACTTTTAGTCTGTCACCCACGTCACCCTGATTTCAAAAAAGGGGATCTAAGTCTGGAATCCAGTGCTAAGCCACACAACACAGAATCACCTGCATCCATTTCCTGTATCCCCCTGATAAAGGTGCACAGAAAGACCCTCTCAAACACAGCTGCTCTTCTCTTGGGCGACATATTGTTGGCGTCGGCAGGGATGCAGATATGAACTATAGGTTAAAGTCACTTTATTTCATTTCTTTTATCTTACCAAGCTCAAAGTCAAAATGTAGTGGATTGAGCTGGAGAAATGGCTTGGTGGGCAACTGCTGGCTGCACAAGCATAAGGACCTGCGTTCAAATCCCTAAGGCCTTACAGAGCCAAGCACAATGACAAACGTCTGTAATTGCAATGAGCATGGGAGGCTCATGGGCCAGCTAGCCTGGTGTCTTAGACAAGGTGGGGACTGAGGACAGATACCTGAGGTTACCCTCTGACCTCCAAATGTCTGCCATGGCACAGGTGCACTTGCTTTTAGATATATAAAGGCATACATATACACATACATAAACACATATCAGGTACACAGATACATAAAAATAAAAAATAATACGCGGCAGTTTTAATTTAAAGCAAAGGACCCAACACTAAGATATAAGAAAACTTTCTCTGAGGCAAAACTTCAAAGCATGAGCACAATTTTATCTTTTTTTTTCAGTGCTGAGTATTGAATTCGGGACATGGTGCATGCTGGGCAAGGTCTCTCTTACTGCTTCACTGCTGAGCTACATCTTCAGTCACACAAATCTTTAAGATCCATGCTGGTGAGGAAAGGGAGGAGTGAGAGTCCACGTTTTTCAAAAGAAGATGTCTGCCTGCCTGCACACACAGTCGAGTACACAGGGCTTGTCTAGCTTGCACACGATTCTGGGTTCTGTCCCAGTGCACACACACACACACACACACACACACACACACACTGACTGGGTCACACTCCTAGGGAAGAAACAGACTCCTAGCCACCGGTACTGCTGGAGAAGTCAGGTAGAGCAGGCAGGGTTCTGGGAAAGCTGTGACAGACTGACACTGCCTCAAGAAACTCAATACTATTTTAAGAGATAAGTGTGGCCGTGGTTAAAGATAATCACAGTCAGATGTTGGCAAAAGTAGACAAACATTTCTAGGCCTGTGCTATTTAGGGTCTAAAAGTGTGTGTGTGTGTGTGTATGTGTGTGTGTGTGAGCACATTTTATGTGTGTATATACACACCAGGCAATGCTTATATTTAGAGCTTTGGTGGCACACATTTACAGAAATTACAAAGAAAATTAATACCCTACAGAAAGACTGCTTCTGGGCCAAAAGGCAGTCAATAGGGAGCTGCACAAAAGCAAAAGGGACTTAAGGCTGGAATTCAGTTGGGCAGCAGGGCAACTGGGAGAGGGAAGAGACTACTGAGGAGAAGCAAAGACTCAACTCATTTGGCCACTAGCTCTGGGGGTTCGTGTCTTGTCCGTGAAACATGTAGGCTGAACCACAAAAGCCAAAGGCCGAGAGATACCGCCGTCACAGACAATAAACTGCTGTCTGTCTGTCTGTCTTTGCCAAGGAAGCTCCATCCTAATCCAGGTACCACTCCAGACCCTTCAAGACCCAAGCCTTTTTTCACAAGGTCTCAGTAAACAGAGGTCCCCTCCCAACAAAGATCTGTCTTTCTGCCCTTTGAGGATGATGTGGGAGAGATGGGCTCTGTTCAGTGGCTTTTAAACTAGTACTGTTTCTCATCAGACCCAAGCTGACATTCACTGTAGCAGGCATCTATCTGCTCTTCAGAAGAGCGCTTCAGACTTCCTGGCTTTGAGAACTGAAACCCTGCCTGTTCAATCTCTCCCCCAGCAGTGGGTCCTACAATAGCTCAGATATTTAACTCCCTGAACTAGAAGGATTGATTCAAGGAGGAGGAAGTGATACAAATTAGATGACCCCAAGGAAATCAGGACCTCTCCCTCCCCACGGAACATGAAGTTCTGTAAGTGAACTTCAGAAGTATGTTGGTACATGCCTTTTATCTCAGGAGACAGAGACAGGAGGATCTCTGTGAATGTGAGATGGGCCTGGTCTACAAAGGGAGTCCTAGACCTGTCAGTGCTACATAGTGAAACCTTGTTTAAAAACAACAACAAAACTAACTTAATCCTAGTATATTTACACAAAGAATCAAGGTTTTTTTTTGTGTGTATAAGAGTGAGAAATGTGGTTATTAAATACAAAAAGCTCTAGTTAGTTGGCTGCTATGGCGGAACAGAAATTAAATAGATGTAAATGGCAATCAGATATTTACCAGTGCCAAGAAGATAACTATAGTAATTAAAAGAATACATTTCAGAGGATCTTGATCATGAATACAGAGTAATAGCACACAATGAGCAAAACTGATGGCCCTTAGTAGTGATTTGCCCCCCAAAAAAATGCTTAGAGAATCCAACATAGGGCTGGAGAGATGGCTCAGCAGGTAAATAGCCCACCTTGCAAGCATGAGGACTGGAGCTTAGATCCCCAGAATCCTCACAAATGCCACACAGGCATGGCAGCCCATCTAATTCCAGTCTCAGAAGACAGACATGGGATCCTCAGAGCAGGCTAGGGAGACTATGGTATTGGCATGCTCTGTGTGTGATTGAGAGGTCCTGTCCTTAAAGAGAGGTCCTGGTTGAGAGCTATCCCAACCAGGATAGAGTCCGGACATCATCTTTGGACCTCCACATGAATGTGCACACACATATGCATCCATGTGTGTGAACACATAAACACATAAGCCACATACATAAACTCATGAAAAGAAGAAAAATGGAAAATTAAAAAGAAAAAAAATCCAACCCACTGGCATCCTGGATTTGAAAGGAGCCCTTTCTGAAGAGAAACCATCACCTGGCATTAGCCCAAGATCTACAGACCAACAATGGAGAGGCTTCTATGGCTGGAAGATTAGGCAGAAGGCCCATACCGAAAGCATGCGTTCCGCGCTCATCTCCTTGGATGCTTTGAGAAACACTCACTTGGCAACCTCCATCCCACTCAAGAGCTCCTCTGGAATTAAGGCCTTGTGAAGACAAGAAACATCTGGCAAAGGGGAGAATGTCACCGCCCTCACACCAGAGTTTGCTGAGTGCATCCTATAGGCTGGAGAACCAGGAAGTATGTATATTCACCTGAATCCACACAACCACGTGTGGTCTCTAAAGTAGACCGAGGAGACAGCATACAGAATTCTGCCAGGTAACCAGGCAAGTCGGCAAACTTAGGGAGAACTAAAGCCTGGGAAGAATCTCACTTTGATTCCCCTGGATTTTAAAGACTTGAACCAAAAGAAGAATTGTACATGATTAGCTCTTTTACTTAAAAAAAAAAAGACAGACAAGCGAGCTCCAGGGAGCTGGCTGACCTACATTCCCTTCTCCACCAAGCCCACTTGTGACACTAGCCAGGCACTTCTCCACAAAAGCGCTGTGGTCTTTCTCCCCCTCTTAATTTCCAGTAGGATACTTTGTAAAGATGCAGGAACTCAACACGGCTCTCCCAGCTTGTCCCAAGAACTGCTTCCTAAGCATCTGCCAGAGATCAGAGAGACGTGCAAAGATGAGCCCACTCTGGAAGCACCAGGCACGCATATGTTATGGCACAGAGTGCTGAATGTGACTAGCCTTACAAACGGCAAATGTGGCTAAATCATAAGGAGCCAAATTTATAAGCAAAATAGGCTGCAGGGCTTGGCAGTTACACATTTCAGGGCCTGACATGGCAAAGGCATTCTGCGAACTGGACTTCAGACATTGGTCCTGCCCTGTCTCTGCCATATGCACCCACTGATCCAGGAGAAGATGCCAACTGAATGAATAAAGGCACAAGCCAGCAACCTATCAACATAGCACAATGAGCAGGTTATATTTCGTTAACCTGGGACTAGTTGTCTTTGGATTAGGAGACAAAGGTGAACACATAATTACTGTTGGCAAGAAGCCACGGCAATTACAGATCCAGTAAGTTATGTCATTGGCCCTTTACAATGGGAGGAATCTGAGAGGGTGGAGAACGTGAGGGACTTTCTCTAAGGGACCCAGCCGAGCTAGGATAAAGGCCAACAGTCTCCTGCCATGTCTCTCCCCACCCTGTCCTCCTCCTCATCTTCCCCCAGGGCTGGTTAGGCTGTTGGGAAGACTCACCCACCTTCCTGTCTACCTCCCACACATATACCCTGGGAACAGTCCAGCTCTGGTTTTGCTCTCACAGCTCTGGCTTGCTTAGCTGGCAGAAGGGTCAGAGTTAAATTTAGACCTGACCACCTCCCTGGGACTCAGCTGGATCACTAGCTATGCGAGGAGAGATGTAGTCGCACTAGTAGGGCTAGCTATGAACACTCAACCGGAAGCTCCACTTGGTAGTTAGGCTGAAAGTTAAACGGGAAAGGGGCAGGATTTCTAAACAAAATCACAAAAGGAATGGAAGATAAAACAAACTAGAAAGACTGAAACAAACCTTACAAGGGTTGCTGAGGTGTCTGCCCCCAGCAGAAGCTAAGTGAACAAGCAGGGTTATCTCTGGCTTCTTTTTTTAAATTTTTTAAGTTTTAACCTTTATTGTTAGTATTTATGTATATGGGTGCATACGTGCACATCTGTATACCGCATGCATATAGTGCTTGTGGAAGCCAGAAGAGGGTGTCAGACACCGCAGAACTGGAGTTAACAGATAGTTGTGAGCTGTCAAGCTGGTGCTGGGAATCAAACGGCAGTCCTCTGGAGGAGCGGTCAGTGTTCTTACCTGCTAAGCCATGGCTCTAGCCCTATCTCTGTCATCTAAAGCCTTTTAGGAATAGGAACTGGGCAAGATCTCAGAACTGACTTTGAACAATGACCCACAATCGGATCTGCAACTTTCCCAAAGGGGAGTGTTTAGACACAGTTGTGATGTGGGTCAGGACCACCGAGGGTGGCGCTGCAAGAGACAGCAGCAGCAGATGGCAAGGTCTCAGGACGGGAACTCAAGATGGCCAGGAAGCGCCAGGGTGGGAGACAGCGGATGGGGCTCTGCTATGGCTATAGAGTGGATATCTGCTGCAGGGTTCAGGTCACAGATTGTCAGTTCCACAGGGACTGAGGTCATGAAGTAGGAAGTAAAGGCTCCACCATGACCTTGGTGGCCAGAGAACACAGATGCTCAGGGGTTTACAGAGCAGAGATTTTCACGTGAGCTCTTGTTTCCCTTCTTTTCTGAGATGGGACCTCCCTGTGTTGCCCAGGCTGGCCTTGACATCCTTGGCTCAGGTGACAGTCCCAGTGTTGGGATCATGATGGGACACTGTGCTCAGCCTATCTGAGCTACTGAAACAAAGTAGCTTCAAGCAAGGTGCGAAAATCCAAACTCCACACAGCCATCAGGCCTTGTGCTCTTTGACTGTGCTTTGTGTGTTCTCCCATAACACTTAGCGAGGCCTTTTGGAAAGATTCTTTAAATACGGCCCAGAGTACAAACAGTGTGTACTTAGGGACCCAGTGAAAGGTAGCAAAGAAGCTTTTAATATTCATGTCACAGTCTCAGACAGGGCCCCAGTTGTCCAACATTCTCAGTGTTCCATTGTTTTTATCTTTATTTTCTTCTGTTGAGAGTACCTAAAAAATGTATGCTTGTAAAAGACACACACACAGAGAAACCTAACCCATGGCTCCATCCACATTGTAAATAGATGAGGACGGAGCTTTATTCTGCTTTTGTTTCTGTTTATTTCCCAGTCCGTGGAGGAAACACCCATGACTAGGAGTCAGACACACTCTGGGAGGCCACGGCCTTGCTAGGCCTCTGTGAGGACCTCATAGTCTTCAGTTTGACTGGACCACACTGTGTGTCCATGCCTGGCTTTAGATTAACGTTGATCTTCCTGTCCACCTAGCCTGGAGGAGCGATAGGAAGCCCCTTGAAAATCTCAAAAGTCTTCTGGCCTTGCTTGGATGCTCCAGGTCACTCAGGAAGACTGTGATGGAATAGGACCAGCTGGACCTAGCTCTCAGCTCTTGGTTGTGGAGAATCAAGTTGTGGTTTTAGATGGACTTGGGTCCCTGAGTGGTAGAGGGTCCCCAGAATCTCTGTAGACATTTGTGAACACCAGCTATAAGTGCTTACCACGGGAAAGATTTTTGGGTAAGGCATAGTTCCAGGAACCTGGGAGGAAATTCCAGTTTACTGGGTCCCTGTTGTCCTAGATTCTTTTTTTTTCCCAAAGAGCTTGGTTCCCCCATAGCCTGATCCAGCCCATCTACCCTCTCTATCTCCCCAAACAAAAAGAGCAGGTGCATTCTGCTTTTTACTACCATCCCTTCAAATCAAAGGCCAAGTAATCTGCTCTAGTTAGCATGATGTCCCTTCCCTAATTTCCATCAAAAAATAGAAAGAGGTGAAAGTGCAATAGATAGTATTCAATACAATTACCTGCAAAATATTATCTCCATTCTAACATGATAGCATCCAAGTGCTGCACACACCACTTCTTTTTTGGACTGTGCCTTTGAAACCTGGTGTGTGCAGCAGGGGCACATCCCAATTTGAACTAGCTTCATTTCAAGCCCTCAAAACCCCATGTAGCGACCAATAGATTGGACAAGTGCATCTCTAGATGGCATCTCTACTCTGCTTTCTTTGTGGTCCTCTGAATGTTTTTGTTCCTTTATCCCCATGAAAATGGGTCCCTTTATCCCAGTTCTTTAAAAGCCCTCACCTGTCTTCCATTCCTTGGGTAATCTGGAGGATGATTCCCGTTAGTTTCTGCTTAATTACACTAACAATCAGAGAGGACCTTGGGGTGTCAGTCTTTAGTACCAACTCTTTACCCTTCTGTTTGTTTGCTCTGTTTCACACATATGGACCAGTTCCTGAGCCCAGCTGCAAAATATTTGGGAGCATGGAAGCATCTTGAATTCTACTATGAGCACTAGTCTAACATCGGTATTCCCAGAATTTTGAAATGACACAAAGTGTGTGCTTTAACATTCCACAGGATTAAAGAACAGCTGTAATATTTTTTTCTCTTTCTTTCATTCTTTCCTTCTTCCTTCCTTCCTTTTTTCTTCTGAAATCATTTTTTTCTTAAATATTTTTTTATTCATTTATTATGTATACAATATTCTGTCTTATGCCTGCAGGCCAGAAGAGGGCACCAGACCTCATTACAGATGGTTGTGAGC
>LOJH01016232.1:1546-22958 GCA_001685095.1 Ellobius talpinus
TCTCTCTCTCTCTCTCTCTCTCTCTCTCTCTATCTGTGGGATTTATTAGAATCTTGTAGGCTTATTAGGCTGGGGTCCAGCTAGTCCAACAATAGCTGCTTACCAATGGAAGCTCCAAGAATCTGGTAGTTGTCAGTTCATCGGGCTGGCTGTCTCAGCTGGTCTTCAGTGTATGCTAGAATCAAGCACCCTCCTACTTCATTGAGGGTGGTTATTTTCCACATCTCTCATTTCCCCGCCTAGTTCTTACCCGCCTAGAGAAGTGTGCTCCTCCTCAGGGCCAAGCCTGTCAGCTGGTGTTCTGCTCTTGCCTGTAATCACTTGCTGTGGGCTGTTTGGACTGTCTTTATTTTAATTCTATGTTGAAAATAGCAAAAGCCAAAATGAAAAGTCAACTACCTGAATGTATGTGTTTGCTTTTGTATCTTTTTCTCAATGTCAGGGTGGTCTGAGTGATGATATGTATTAAGGATGGTAAAACCCAACTTTTTAAAATAACGCTTATTTATAGCAACTTAATTATGCACACAATTATACTTTAAATCTTAGCTTTCATGTATCTTTTTTGGCAACTTTTTGGGACCTTCTGCAGTATACTTGAGATTTCTGGTTTTGTTCTTAATTCCTTCTGTTTCCTTTTGGAACAATCCTTTATTCTAGAACAAAACTAGTTTGCTACTTCAAACTCTTTAATCTAAATGCAATTATATAGGAAAATATATTCCATACCTATAACTTCTTATATATCTTTCTTTAATTCTATAGTCCCTTTTTGTCTTTCTAAACTTTTTTTGTGACAGAACTGAGAAAATGGTTTTAATAAAATTTAACTTTATATTCTGATGAAAACACAGGAAGCTGAAACACAGAAGGCATGAGTATTGTGTCTTAAATATCTAAGGGTTGGTAAAATACGATAGCGATTTGGAGAAAGTTCTGTTCTCTCTTGAGAACAGATTTTGATGAATCATTTGCTAAGGATTTGAGTTCACTTGAAACAGGCCTTAGAAACCAACCGCCTTTAGGAAAGGATATTGACCCTTCACTTGGGTCCACAAGGCAACCAAAAGTGGGGTGAAAACCTGGTATCCAGGAAGAGGACAAAACTTGAGAAGCTAGGAAAAGTGTTGAAGGTCAAGAGAGAGGCTGGAGAACGTCCAATACAAAGCAGTTGTTCCTAAAGTGTTTCAATTCCAGACCGTGCTGCCTGGTTAGGTTTGCTCACCTGGGTATCACCCCAGAGCTAAACACCTTGACAAATTCTTGGGGAGCAATCAATCACGCATGCAAGAGAGCTGCTTAGAATGTTAGGGATAAATTCTTGCCACATTCCATGTGCCATGGGGTCCTGAGATGTTGGCTAGGGGTGGTGTGGGAATGAAGAAAGGACAGACATACAGACACCATACAAAGGAGATGGGATCAGGTGGGCCTCTCTAACTGCTTGCATTACCAGTACTCTTACTGCTATTCCTACCACTGCAGGGCAGCCTGGAACCTCAGCATGTTTAGTAGGTAAAGCATGGGGGAGGGGTAGCTCGTCTTGGTAGGAGGTGTCTGTGGGCCAGTTCTCCTGCAAACATCCAGGCAGAGGAATCTGTGGTTGTTAGTCTTTGTACACACTCCTCAGTCATTCATAAACACTCAGACTCAGCCTCCCAAGGAAACCGTTGTCATCCCTCTTGAGCTTGGCCCATATAGGTGATGATTTTACCAATTACCATAGGCCAATTAGTTCTAGAGTCTTCTGCAGGCCAGGCTAAGCCCGTGTCAAAATGCCCATTCCATCAGGCCTTCACTCATTCTGGGTTTTCTCCAGCACCCTACAGGTTCTTGGGGATAAGCTCTCAAGGGAGTCCTAGCTTCCGAAAACAGAAGTAAAAGAAGCAAGAGAAGATGCAAACCCAAAGTGTGGTGCAGAGCAGAGCATAGAGGGAGTCGAAGAACCTCACTAGCATGCTTTAGAGTTTGAGCTTGTGTGGCTCACTCGGAAAGATGCTGGGAGCAGGAGCCACAGCCCCAACATGTTGCCTACTACAGATTGGGTTGCTTTTTTTTTTTTTTCAGAGACCTCTATTCAGACAAAGTCAGAATTCTTGCCTTTACAGCAGAAGTGAGTTTTGGGATGAGGCAGTATGAAACAGAATGGTGCTTCAGCCCAGGAATGAATAGAAAAAGGAGAATAGCACACACCCCAATGTGGGCATGGGCTTCTCAAGAGGGAGTACTCCCATATTCGTGCTGAAAATTTGCTTGTCAAAATATAAGTTTTACAGTTCTTTTCTTGGCTATCAAGTTTAGATTTGATCCATTGCTAGAGGGTTTCAGAATATTTAAACTGTAAAATTATGCCACTGCCTCTGGCATAATTAAAAAACAAACTTGAAAAATACATAAAAATCACCATAATCTTCTTGGTGTCCCTTTACCTTGGTCAGGTATCAAGGATGGAAATGTCTTTCTGTCACCCCGAAACTTCAACAGTCAGCAACCAAGACAGATTTTTTTTCTGATTTCCCAGATCTGCTCTGAGGCTTCCTGTGCCAGGTGTCTCCGAGCAGACCACTACTGGCACAGAGTTTTCTCGCGGTCCCCCCAGTTCCTTACATGTTGTTGCGATTTGCTAGACCTGCTAATAACCTTCACACACATTTTAACCCACTTAGTCCTTCTCCAGTTATCATGGCTCCACTGATAGATTACTGGTTCCAACACTACTTGGTGGTTCAAAGAAACTCCTGAACAAGTTTCAGAGTGGCTAAAGGATTTTCCAGAACCCTAGCAGTTGTAAAGCTAGTGAATTAGTCTCAAAGACAGGGCTTTCCCTTATAGGTTCAGCATCTGTTTCCAGCAAGGAGGAAAGCATACCTAGGATAATGTGTCATTGCTCACAGCCCCTCCTAACAGGAACCCAGTAGCAAAAGTCCAAGGGCCTTCGAGCAAATGATCCTATCTGGGTCATTAATTTTGTAGTCAAAGGCAGTGGATTTGCGTGTTGTTGAGTACAAAGCCATAAAGAAATAAGAGAGTAAATAAAGATTCATTTGCAGCAGACAAGGACAGCACTGAGCTTTTTGCAAAGCAATTGCTCTCTCTCTCTCAAAAAAAAAAGCATGAAGATTTTATATGGGAACCCTATACAAATTCCTGTAGGAAAGCACAGGCAAGGCTGGCATATTTCTGAGCATGTTCAGGGTAAAGTCAGAGATCACATGTGCAGAAAGGAAAGGGAGTGAATGAGCATGTATTGCTATGCTTAGTTTAAGGCTCCCTTGAAGGTCAGAGGGTGAGGGAGATGATGTGGTTGGTTAGTAAAGTGCTTGTCACACAAACATGAGGACCTGGGTTTGGTTCCTCAAAACTCATTTTAAAAAAAGAAGCAGGGTGTGGCAACATGCTCTTGTAACCCCAGAGCTGGAGAAGACAGGAGGATGCCTGGGGCTTTCTGGCCAACCAGTTTAGCTGAATCTGTGTGCCAGTCAGACAGAAAGACTGTTTCAAAGAATAAGGTGAAGAGCAATTGAGGAAGATCTTTGGCATTGCCTTCTGCCCTTCACTTGCACCTGCTTCTACATATGTGGGCATACATGAACATATGCAGAATATTTAAACACACACGCACGCACGCACACACACACACACACATGAGTCGAGTGACTTGGTGACTTTAGCTAGTGCACTGTCTTTTCCTGATATGGCTTAGTTGGGGGGAATAAAGGAAAGAGAATAACTTTGAAGGCATAGGAATTCATTATCTTTTAATGGGGCTGTAGCTTCAAAAAGGGCCAGCTCATTGAGCAATTAACGAATTGATAGAAAATTTTATTGACTGTGGGAAGTGAAGATTTGGGGCTAATCAGGCACTGTATATGAGGTTTGTAGAGCTTCATGGATGGCGATATCATTTATTGCGGTAAAGTAGGAGGAATAATATTGGAGGACAAAGGATAAATTTAGATATGAATGTTTAGCTTTAGGGCCTTTTAAAGTCACCTAAGTAGAGATGTTCCTTTGATACACAATTGAATATACAAGTCTGCAGTTGAGAAATGCATGATTTTTTTAAAAAATGATTTATTAAGGATAAGACACTAATGACATTTTGGGGACATCTGAGACATGGTCCGGGGAGCTGTAGAGTGACAATGAAGTGTCATTAAGAATGAGGTAAAAGGTGAGCACCAATTCAGATAATGGGGGGTGACAGAGAAGCCACCACCGGGGAGGGGAGAGAACTCTCAAGGTACTCGACTTGTGTGGAGAGTGTAGCGAGCAGAAGAATAGAATAGTCGTTAAAGGAGAAGAAGGTGTTCACGTACTGGTGATACTTGAGGGCCATTGGGATGGTTCAGGCAGTGCAAAGGGGCTTGCTGCCAAACCTGATGATGTGAGCTCCATCCCTAGGACCCATATGGAGGGCGGAGTGAACGAATTCCCAAAAGTTGTCTTCTGACCTCCGAGTATATGCTGTGGTCCATGCCCTCCTCCCAAATAAACAAATGTAACAGAGATACTTGGAGAGATTTAAATACTAAGGAAGTGATCACTAGAAGGAAGTATAAGCAGAAAAGAAAATGTACCATTATATTTTAGTTAGGGTAGAGAATAGAAGTAGATTTCCAATAGGAATATTGTGTAGATCTAAAAGGGGAAGACACAAAGACACGTAGGCACTGAAGGACCTACAGCCGTGGCTACTAACTATCTACCTGGAGAATATCCGAACCTTTAGTGATGAAGATTAGGAGCCAAGTTCTTCAAAACTGATTGACTAATATAAAGAAGAGTGAGAAAATACAAGAGTGGGGGAGGATTACATAGTGATTGGTCTTATTAAGTCAGATGTATGGAGGAGCATGAAACAATTTCGGATCTTTGAAACAAAAGGTACACATCAACATACATGAACCAGCAACATTGCTATGCACAGACCACAAACTCCTCAGTAAAGAAATCAGGACAACAATCTCATGAGTAGAAGTATCGAAACAATACCATAATTAGGGATATACTAAACTACACAGATAAAAGACCAGTACACAGAGAATTCTAAAACATAAAGAAAGAAACTGAAGAAAATGAAGGGAGTAGAAAGATAAGAGTTGCTCATAGGTTAAAATGGAGGCTGAAGTTTCCGAATGACCTGAGACCGTGGACAGACCCAATGCAGTATCTATCAGAATTCCAAAGATACTTTAATAGACATATGAAAATCTATAAAAATTGGAAGTATCATTAAAATCTCGGAACCATCCAAAATAACAAAATTGGAAACATTTAATCATCTGTTCTCAAAATGTACATCAAAATATCGTCATCAAAACAGAATAGGGAGCCAGGAACAAACCCATGCATTTATTGCCAACTGTTCTTTTATAAAAATGCCAAGAACATGCAGTGGAAGAAGTACAGCCTAATAAATTGTGTTGGGGAGACGGGAAGTCTGTGCATAAGAATGTGAACGGCCCCCTTTCAGCATCATGCGCAAGATTCATGCAAAATGAAGCAAAGACTTAAAGGCACAATTTGAAGCTATGGAACACTAGAAGGAAGCAGGGGTAGTTTCTTGAAATTGTTATTGGCAAATATTTTTGTATAGAACTCCAAAGGGATATGAAATCAGAGCAAAGCTAAAACAAATGGGATTTAAGCCTAAATCTATGCAGCCATGGAAACAATCCCCAGAATACAGAATATTGTACGAAGTAGAGAAAATATTTGTAAACTGTACATTGGATAAAAGGGTTCATAACTACATGTGTGAGGAACTCAAAACTCAAAGGCAACAAAATAAGCCATGCTATAGAAAATGAAGAGGGCTGGAATAGATATCTTTCAAAGGAAAAAAATATAAACCCTCAACACAAGTAATCATCAGAGAGACATCAATTAGAACTATGAGATATAGCCTTGTGTCTGTTGAACTGGCCATTACACAAAGTCTAAAGGTAGGGGATGGCGAGGATGAGGCACAAAAGGACCTTGTGCACTGTTAGTGAGAATCTAAGTTAGCTCATGCATTATGGGAGACAGTGTAAAGATTCCTTAAAAACGTAAAATAGGGGGTGGAGAGGTGGCACGATGGTTAAGGGTATTTGCTGCTCTTGAAGAGGACCTGAACTAGGCTCCTGTCACTCACAGTGGGCAACGCAATCAGTTGTAACTCAAGCTCCAAGGGATTCAACACTTCTGGCATTCAGGAGCACCTGTACTCATGTGTACATACACATAATTAAAAATAAAATAAACCTTTCAAAATTAAAAATAGGATTACTATGTGATTCAGCAATTATACTTTAGGTAATTTCATAACAGCCAAGGTCAGCCTAAACATCCATCAGCACACATATCCCTTAAGGAATGAATGAATAAAAAAATATATGCTATATATTTCACACACACACACACACACACACACACACACACACACGGTTAAAAATAGGAGACATGCTAAGTGAAACAAGCCAGATCCAGAAAGACAAGTGCTGCCTTATCTCACTTGTAAGCGAAACCCTGAACTGAGATGTAGAAAGTAGAATGGCTGTGAGCACGGACTACATCCAGGATGTGAATGTGTGTGAGGAGATGTTGGCCAGAGGGCACCACAAATACATTCCACAGACTCAGTTGTCTAGCAGGTGACTAGACAGCAATACCATATTGTGTAACTGAAATTGTTAAGAAAGATTTTAAATGTTCTCACAAAAAAGGTAAATGTGAGATGATGGATATGCTAGTTAGCTTGATTTGTATCTCTCAACATACACATATGTCAAAACATCACCTTATACATTATCAACATACACATGCCTTTCGTCAATTAAAAGCAATTATCTTTGAAATGTTTTTGCTATCTTAGTAAACTTAAAGCAATCAATCCTCATCTTTCTTTCTCTATGAAACCATTCTTACTGTCGCAGGCAGATTTGTTTCAATCTCTTTTCTGCACCCATGAGTCTTCGTATATTTGCTAACTTGTGTCCGATAAGGTAAGCTCACATGTTAGTTATTTTCTATACATTTGGTTTCCTGTGAAATTGTTGTAAACAACATGTTGGTATCTCCCTTTTGTAATATATTGGCAATAATTAGTTGCATTATTATTGAGGTCAATTGAAATAGTCTTTATTATCTTTTATTATCTTTATTATAATAGCCAGTATAGTAAACCTATTTTGGTAAACATTTTAAAAATTGCTTTTTGCCTTTTAAAATTTAGTGTGTGCATGCCACAGCACGCATGAGGAGGTCAGAGACCAGCTTGTGGGAGACAGTTCTCCCCTCCACATTAGGTTGTGGGGATTGAACTCAGCCATCAGGCTTGGGAGCAAATGCCTTATCTGCTGAGCCATCTTATTAGTCCCAAGATACAGCTTTTAATACCCATGAGAGAATCTAAATGGCCAAAAGAATAAAATATTTTAAAATAGAATTTAGTATTTAGAAAATGAAACTATGAAGGAACCGTCAAAGATCAGAAACAAATCACAAAAGAATTGTTCAAGGCTTCAAATATAAATATTAAATTTTTCTAAAAATGTCAAGCAACTTTAGACAAGAATAATATTTTCTGTAAAACTGAGAGACTGAGAGACTGCCCTTGGCAAGAGAGTGGGAAAAGGTGCTTGCTCACAAACTGGACCACCCGAGTTCAATCTCTGAAATCTGCTTCAAAGAGGAATGAGGGGACAGACCCCACGGAGTTGTCTTCTGACCATCACATGCCCTGTGCCTCAATCACTTCTCATACACACACAATTCTACTATCTTTAAAATGACAACCCCACCCCAAACCCAAACCCTGAAGGGACTGCTTCTTAAAATGGCTATCATATGACAATCTTATATCAACTGAGAAATAAAAAAAATTAAATGAAAAAATTAGATGAAGAAAATAGACAATTTAAAAGAGAAAATAGATCAGTAAAACAGTATTTAAATAAAATTAATTTGAAACATGCTGATATTAGTTAGAAGTATCATTTTGTACAGTAGCAAAATTCCAACTTACTTCATCTGTTAAATCTTCAAGTAGTTGTGTTGACAACACTCCACAATTAACCAAAAATATTTAAACTGATGGATTTGGGGAGGGAGGTTTAGTCTTCTGAGACATGTGAGGATAAGCCCCTTCGCTGGCTGAGCACGCAGCCACCCAAAGTCATCAAAGATGGAGGCTGCATGGTTCTTTAAATTGGGCAGCCATCTAATTCAATGATATACATGGTGCCATACAATTATTTTTTACACAATTACTTTGTACCAGAACTATTTGAAAACAGATTAACTAACATGTTGAGACTACTAAGGCAAAACTCAAATGATCCAGTGGACAAAAACAGTAGCTTTCTGACCCTGGCCCCTCTGTGCCATTTTAACAATGCTGTCACAAGACCCTCTGTAAGCAAGAGAGTCTCCCAAGACCTGAAAGGACCAGAAGTTGGGGGTTGTGTTTTCTTTCCATTAATTCATCATTCAGATGCTTACAGCGGCATTTATTGACTGGTAAGTAAATGCTTCATTCAACTAAATCTTTCTCTTGGCCTTCTAGAAAGGGTCATTCACTATAACCCTTCTAATTTGTTTGCTATGATGACCAATGAGACAGGTATAGCATGAAAGTTAGCCTTGTATGTTGCCGGTGACAGTTTAAAATTTTACCATAGGACATACTTGACAACTGGGCATGGTGACTTACACCTTTATCCTGGAGACAGAGGCAGGTAGATCTCTGTGAGTTAGAGGCCAATCTGGTCTACAAAGTGAGTGCCAGGACAGCCAGGGCTACACAGAGAAACCCTGCCTCAGAAAAAGAAGGAGCCTATTCGGCAGTCAAAAATGTCACTTTCTTTGACTGGCTGGTGCTTACTTCAGTGACATGTGATTGTGCAATTTCATTCCCAGGAACCTACCATAAAAGATGTAATGCTGTACATGAAAAACTGGGGAATGTCCAAGTGTTGTATAAAATCATAACAAGTAAATATATTCCAACTGTTTAATGTCATAGGGCCCATGGCCCAGGGTGCTTTCTTGATGGGGTACAACAAACTCAATGAAAATAAAGATCACAAAAATTATTTAGCAAGCTTTAAAAGTTTAATATATAGTATAGTTGCAAAAGCTGCTAGAACTATATTTGGTAAAATTGCACCTTAGTAAAAATGCAAATTAGTGGTAAGAGATGCAGTACTGTAACATAAAATTGAGGCGAGAATATAATTTTAAATATTTGCTTTGTTTTCCAGACTTTGTACAATACGGTGAGATGATTTTCCTAACGAAGAGATAGATGAAGGGGTGGCAAGGCGACAAATCCCAGGTCCAACAGTGAAACCCATATTTACTGTACCTACTTAGTTTTAAGCCAATGAGTGATTCCAAAGGAAAGCCTCTGCCAGCAGCAGTAGACACCCTATGTGGAAATCAATTCCTTTCGTTCCCTAACTGAAAGTGAATTAGAATTGATTTCTAACCGGTAATCTCATCATACTGAAAGGCATATACTATATATTGAAAGCACACTTTCTTAACTGCGGTTAGTAAATGTGTCCTTTTCAATACTTCAGTTTTTGTTTCACTTTAACAACCCCATCACTCTGAGACGATGGCACATCTTCAAGGGGTTCTTGCACCCGGAAGGACTTCAGAACGCATCAACCTCATCAGCAGAGGCAGAGCTGATGGTCCAGGAGATCCTGGAGAAGTTAAACCAACAGATCCCACCCAGACCCTTCACCAACCTCAGCATCACCACCAGCGCCAAAGAGAGCACCGTCACCATCTTCAACCCTCGAGACACATACTGTGTAGGCGACCAACTGGATGTCCTGCTGGTAGCCAAGGACTACTCTGGTCGCAGAAAGGAGTATGGTGGGGACTTCCTGAGGGCCAGGATATCTTCCCCAGCCCTGAAGGCAGGAGCTTCTGGAAAGGTGACAGACTTCAACAATGGCACCTACCTGGTCAGCTTCACTCTGTTCTGGGAGGGACCCGTCTCCCTGTCTATTCTTCTCATGCATCCCAGTGAAGGGGTGTCAGCCCTCTGGAGGGCACGGAACCAAGGCTATGACAGGATAATCTTCACTGGCCAGTTTCTTAATGGCACCACCCCTGTCCTCACTAAATGTGGCCTGACCTTAAACACAAATGCCGAGCAGTGTCAATACCTGGATGCACGGGATCATGAAGCCTTCTACTGCTTGAAGCCTCCACACGTTCCCTGTGAGGCCCTGACCCATATGAAAACCAATAATAATAATGTCTCCTACCTCAGCCTTCAGGAACAGTTCCTTTTCCGGAGGTAAACATGGCTTCAAATTCATTAAGGGCTACCAAAAGGTAGACTTTGAATCTGACCAAACTATTGAGTACATTAACTTTGACTAATCAAATTGTCATGTCTGTGGTGTCTAAGTTACAATTAGGTCCATCCTCCAGAGGCAGCTCAGCTGCCATTCTGGGTTACCTCTGGTACCCTTGGCTGAAAGGAATACAGCCATAACGTGCCTTCCACAGTGTGTACATCTTGTTTTCCATGGTGCATGATAATTCCAAATTCAGTCATTCTTTCTGATGCACCAGTGTATTGTCTATAATGTATTCACAAAATATTGTCCCACGTACTATTAATTAAATGAGTAGGATCATTACTCGGTTTACTCTGCCCTTTGATCCAACCAACCATCAGATCCTATAAATTGTACCCCTGAACTGTCTCCTGGAGCCTACTCATGTCTGTCCGCCCGTTGCCTCTCAGATGGGCTCTTCTCAGATTTCAGTCAGACTGTGTCAGTGATCTCAGGGGCTGCTCTCTGGGTTCTCACTCGTGTTTCTAAAATACACAAATATATGTATGTATTACATATATTATTATGTTAATAATATATAATATATAATATACTAATATTTATGAACTCTTCTTTGCCTAAGACCACTGCGAGGCTGCACAGCTCTAAAGATGAGCTCAGACTCTAAGCTGTTTCCAGGCTACTTCTTTCACTTCCGTGCTGGTTTCCTCTCTGCCAACCAAGGTGAACATTTATTTCACCATTGCATTTCCAAGCCTTGAATCAGCTGCTGCTGTCTCCAGGAAGTGCTCTGTGTCACAGGGAGAAGGCCTAGGCCTGTGCTCCCGTTGCATGCTGTTCTTTCCCAACATGACATTATACCGTTCATGTTCTGAGAAGCAAGAATTGTGAGCACATGCTTGCCATGTCTGAGCATCATTCATTCAGCCACTCCATAAGTAGCACTTTCTATGTCCCATGCCGAGTTCTAGGGAATAGTCATTCTTGCAAGACAGGAACAAATAAGTGAATCTGTAGCAGGACACCCAAATGTGACACTGACACTATTTTAAATACTAATGGGGTCAGACGCTACCCCCCCACTTTCTCTCTGTGATCGTGTTTTCCCTTCAACCCTTTCTTCAAACCTCTGCTTCACCTTCAACTTGTTTTTCTCATCAAGGTTTAAAAAAAAACAAATCCCTTTATCTAATTATTTTGGTCAAAGATGTTGGTCTTTTCCAAATAAAAATTTTACTAGTAAGTAATAAAATAAGGCCTGTCTAGAGCAGCAACCCAAAGGAAGTAAAGGGTTGAGTCATGTGGACATGGGGGAAATACGATCGTCAAGAGAAGGAGGGGGGTCCAGGGCAAGAGCATGCTGAGGGCTTCAGGAACTGTCAACAGGGCAGGCAGAGCCTCAGAAGTCATCTGTGGGCCACAGGCCTAGTTCAGTGACATTAAGAGGGTCTCAGTGACTGTGCTGACTGAATGAAAGAACAAGTCATATGCGACCTGAAAATGACAGAATAGATCAGGAACGTGAATGTTTGACCCTTAAGTCAGGTCCGAATAGTTCCCAGGCTGAGCTGATGACTCATTTTCAGAACCTGCAGGTCCACATTCTGGGAACTACTGCTGTTGGAAGGCCTGGTTTTCACACGTGTCCAGCAGAGTGAACTGGACAGGCTAGAGCTCTGGAAATTCACGTTCACACATGACTATGGACTCTTTCTCTCTCCAAGACTCCTTTTCTCCCCTCCCTCACCTTCACTTGCTTTCCCCTCAAATGCATGGGGAAACCCACACCTTTATCTTCTGAGTGACTGGGCCTTTTCAAGTTTTTGTTCGTTTGTTTGGTTTGGTTTTTTGATATAGTGTTTCTCTGCAGCTTTAGAGCCTCTCCTGGAACTCGCTCTATAGACCAGGCTGGCCTCGAACCTACAGAGATCTGCCTGCCTCTCCCTCCTGAGTTCTGGGATTAAAGGCTCTCAAGCATTTTTTTAATTTGAAAAAAAATGATCATTGATGGGACTGGAGAGGTGGCTTAGTGGTTAAGAGTGCTTCATGCTCTTCAGAGGATCTGGGTTCATATCTCAGCACCCACATGGTGGCTCACCATCATCTAGAACTCCAGATCCAGGGATCCAATGTTATCTCTGGCCTCCATGGGCACAGATATACATGTAGGCAAAACACCCACACACATTAAATTAAATAAAAATTAAAAGTTACAAACAAAATAAAAAAGGAAAAAACATAGGACTAGATTTTTTTTGTTTTGACTGTCTCAGAACCATCTCTTATTCACAGAGTCAGGAGTCATTTGTATATAATTCCTGTCTTCCTCACTGGCTTCATCTCCACTTCTCTTAAGGCAGACTTCATTAGGCCTGGATAGGAAGACCCATCCTGGCACAGCCTCCTGGTTATGTCTCAGAATATCCAAAGTTCCCAAGTGGCTGCAAACCTGTATGAAACATTAGAGGCATTTTTCTAAAATGTAATGCTTGCACAGATAATTATTTAAAAAGACATATTGAAATGAATACATTTATACAAACAACATATATTTTAACTCTAATTTTAAGACTTGATAAAATTTGACCTTTGGAACCAAATTGACAAAGTGTCCAGGTCTTGTTCTCTTACTTTTCCTTATTATATTTGACCTTACTTGGGCTAGATGAAAGATAATAAATGCTAGATTGTAATACACATTATTCTCACTTAAACCCCTTTCTTGGGATCTGAGCAATCCTCTCTCAGTGTTGGACAACGTCCCCTTTGTCTTCCTTGGAGGTTTCTGCAGCGCTGCTTCTGCAATTCCTACCTTCCCTCTGCTCTGGCTCTGGAGAGTGCTACCCTCCACCAGTTAGAATTCATCCTTCATCAAGTGAATTTAATTCATGAGATACAGTCACCAGCTGAAGTTTTAGAATTGATACTTGGAGGCGGTGCTTACTAGGCTAGACATCTGGAATATTGGGGCAAAGCAGAGTGACCTCATTCCTATTATCAAGGAGCTATCAGACCATGGAAAACAGATTCCCAGTGGAGTTGGGAAGGTGAGAGTGAAGCCAGAGAGGTAGATATGTTTAGGAGGCTCTAGGTGGCCTGATCTTTATTCTATAGACCATTGAGGGAAAGTCATATAGAGGTTTTGTATAGGGTAATCAAATAGGCTGGGCTTAACCAAAGGACCAGTACAGTGATATAGTAACCTAGGTTAGTGTTGTCAAAGTGATGTCCTTGGACCAGTAGCTTCAGCTTCACCCAAGAAGTAAAAGAAACAAGCTCGTGAACTGAATTAGAAATTCTGAGAGTGGGGCTCTTCAATTGGAGAAACACTATCCCAGAAAAACTTTGGTGAGGCCCTGGATTATTAGAGGCGGCAAAGGGAAAGAAGATAGCTGGCATTAGATAATCATACCCTGGGACAGTGTGACACAGTGTTGTGGCCTACAAATATGTCGGGCCATGTTTCTATCTTGGGATTCATGAAGCATCAGGTGGGTCAGGCTTGAGAGCTAAAATTAGAGGCTGAGTAGACACAAAGGCAGAGAGATAGACAGATACATAGATAAATTTGGTTGATTGCAAATACATAAGTAACACCATGGATTTGCAGATTTCCCCACCATTAGCAGAGAAACCATTTTCTAAAATATTGGTCCATCGATTTCATCAGAACATCTTAAGTGCATCAAAATAACAACAACAACCTCTCATTGAGAATTAAGAATGCTTTAAGACTGACTCTTAAAGATCTGGACAGATGTTAGGCTAACTTATTCTCCCATTTCTTTAAGGGTCAACATGGCAGTTGAAATGGTGAAGAGTTTGACCATCACAGTCTTGCCGGGTAGCAGTAAGTCCCGTGTGCTCTTGACACTGTATTCACAACTTGCTAACAGAAACAACTGTCTTACTTTGCGACACCTTTGTTCTCCCTTAAACACTTTGAGCTCTGATTTTCTGGGACAAATGAGCTACCCTGGATTCTAAAGAAGGGATTTTATGCTTGAAAAATATTTTTTTAATTTCTAAATAGGTTTATTTTACTGTATGTGTTTTATTATTTGAGATTTATTTTTGTGTTATGTGCATTGGTGTCTCACCTGCATGTGTATCTGTGCAAGTAGTGTTCAGACAGTTGTGAACTGTGGGTGCTAGGAGTTGAATCCATGTCCTCTGGAAGAGCTGGCAGTGCTCTTGACCACTGAGCCATTTCTCCAGCCCTATTTTGTGTTTTCCCTGCATATATGCATGTGTATCAAGTGTGTGCAATACCAGAAGAAATCAGAAGAGGACATTGGATCTCTTGGAACTAGAAGATGGATTTGTGCTGTCATGTGGTTGTTGGAATTGAACCCACGTCTTCTGCAAAAGAATCAAATGTCCTCAACCACTTGAAATATTTTCATAGGAGTTTTCATCATGAATAAGATTTATAAATCTAGGGAATTGTAGCTGCCCCACTCAAAATGTCCAGACTCTATGTATTTGCAGTGAGGGCTATCCTCCAAAGACAACAGTTGGGTTCTGGTACTGTGCTAAAATATTTCCAAAGAACTGGAAAACTTCAGGCCATTTCTCCCTTGGATTTTAATTTTCCTTTCAGTCAAATCACACCCATTAAGATTCTATGAGCTAGCAATTTCTATGGCTCACCTGTCTAACACGTGGACTTCTGGGGCTCGTACAAAGTTAACTTATAAAGTGTTGCTGTTACCCTGGAATTTAAGTGAATTTCAGTAAAGCTAATGACTTCCATACCAGTCAACAGATAGACTTTGACCCATTACACCCTTTTCATCTGTTCAGCAAAGGTCCAACAAGGGAGGACTTACAGTTTAGAATTAATTATGCTAAACCTAGGGGAGAGCATAGATGGAAATAAACCATGGGTCCAGATCTGCTGCTCATAATCTGTGAGAGAGCCTTCTCTACTTAGGCAACCACTAGCCCTGGTCAATTTTTGTATGAAAGAAAGTCCTAAGACTTTTGAGGCAACTCCAGTTGTCACCACAGAGGAGATCACATCACATTTCTTGCCTAGACTGTGATTCTATTAAAATCAGCAAGTTTCTCACAAAATAACACCAGGCTATGGTTGTTGGTAGTATCATCATCATCGCATTAGTGATAATTAGAGTCACTAACATATCTGCTATATGTAATCCAGTGTGAATAAACTTAAGTCCCTAACTTATTCCCTCTGCCCCAAAGATGGAAGCAGATGATGAAAATGTGCTTTTCAGGTGCGAGTATAATGCTGCCTATTCTAGTTTCCCCTGCTACTGTGACGGATGCTATGACCAAAAGCAACTGAGGGGAGGAAGTTCATCTGGCTTAGACCTCTAAGTTCCAGCCCATCTTTGAGTGAGGGTAGGAACTCAAGCAGAAACCAGGAATCAGGCCTGCTTAATATTTCACAAAGAATTACCCCTCGGCTAAAGAACTCAGTTCTCAACCAAAGAGGTACAGCAAGAACTATGGAGAAATCTGCTGGCTTGCTTGGACACAGGCTTCTGCTCAGCTAGCTTTCTTTTACAGCCCAGGGCCATCTGTCCAGGGAATGGTGGCACCCATGCGCTGGTCCCTCCTACATCACTTAATAATCAAGGCAGTCCTAGACAGACATGCCCACAGGCCAAGATGATCCTGGTGACTCCTTAGTTGAGACTCCCCTTCTCAGGCAATTTTCATTCTGTGTCAAGTTGGCAGTCAAACCTAAGTAGTGCACCTGCATGGGTGGAACATTTAGTGTAAGTTGAGGAGTACGGCCTCAGCTATGTCAGTAGTGGAGTGTGAAGAACAAGGAGACCATGGCCCTGCTTATCTGCAGAAGACAGACCTCAGTGAGAATATTATGTTTAGTCTTAGACACAATGGAATATTTAAAGTGTTATTACTTTTAATCAGAGAACATAATTTGGGCACAAACATTGTAGGGCTCTCATTTCCCAAGTGTGTCTAAACTCTTTCATAAGCTAACAGCTTGAGATTAAGGAGACTTGAAGTTTCACCAAGGCCAGTGTCATTGTTAAAATAGCCGTCTGGACCATTGATCTTGGCTTACACTTTCTTCCCAACTTTGGTTTGCTGTCTCACCTCCGAAAGGCTCTGGGGACAAGGTAGATCCCAAGGAAACACTGCAAAGACTCAGGAGAAAATAGATCCCTGCTCTGAGAGCAAGTACCTAGTGAGAACTTTTTATTCATCTCTTGAAGATGATTTCATTAAATAAATATTTGTGGACGCAAGGGAGGCAGACATAGAGTATAAAGCAAAGATAGAAGAAAAAGAGGATGAGGGGCAGATTTTAAATATCGAAAATATTTTGTGGTAATAAAAATGACTGAGTCTTGGATTTTTGTTTTTTATTGCTAGAGAATGAAACAAAGAAAAAGAAATGTCAAGTTGGAATGAAGACTCCTTTCCCCAGTGGCTATACTTTCAAAGGGAGGTGGATCTCGACATTTTGTGAACAGAAGGTGTTCAGTAACATAAACGACATAAATAACTGCTTGACCAGAAAACTGATTTACCTCATGGGTGATTCCACACTGCGCCAATGGGTGTACTACTTAAGCAAAGTTGTGAAAAGTATGTCTGATTTTTAGTTTGAAACTGGTCAACTGTTAAGGAGTTTCTAAAATAATCATAATCAGAATTCTTTGTTTTCCTCTGATCTTTATTTTATTATTGCTTTCAATTTGGCAAACTTCTGGCTTTAAGTTGGTTTTAGTTTTACAAAAGATTTATTAATTCTTTTTCTTTATATCTATGAATGTTTTGCCTGTATATATAGCCTGTGTATCATATGCATGCAGTACCCATGGAGGCCAGAAGAGGTCATCAGATCCCCCAGAACTGGAGTTCCAGATGGTTATGAATGACCATGTGGGTGCTGGGAATCTAACCTGGGTCCTCTGGAAGAACAGCCAGCGCTCTTCATTGCTGAGCCATCTCTCTAGTCCCAGGCTTTAAGTTTTAATAAAAGTTATATTTTAGCTATTTAATCACAGATACTAGCACCATCTTTCTATTGATATATTTTGATACGAACTTCAAAATTTTGTAAACGTTTTAAGGTATGTGAAAATTCTCTGCCTTGTAAAAAGTAGCAGTTGTTTAGTTCAGAAGTCCCCATGGTCATAGTTTTAGAGACTGTATACATTTTTAAAATTATACTACTTCTTTTTGTTAAGAAATTTGTTGATTTGTTTCCCATCAGCCCTAACATTTTTTGATCATCATGGAACCGGGATGTTTCAAACTCATGTCCTCCTGGATGTTAAACGACATATTTTGGTACAGTGGAAAAAACACGGCCATCCCTTTGTTACTAAAAAGCTGTTCTCTGTGAAAGATGACAACTATATCCCACGGGAAATTGACCAGGTGGCGGGAGACAGCCGCACAGCAATTGTCATTACCTTTGGTCAACACTTCAGACCCTTTCCCATCAACATTTTCATCCGTAGGGCCATCAACATCAGGAAGGCCATAGAGAGACTGTTCTTACGAAGCCCAGAGACCAAGGTGATAATTAAGACTGAAAATATCAGAGAAGTAAATGAGAATGCAGAGATATTCAGTGACTTCCATGGCAACATTCAGAATCTTATTTTAAGGAACATGTTCAGGGACCTTAATGTGGGCATTATTGATGCTTGGGACATGACGATTGCATATCGCTGTGAGGATGTCCATCCATCTACCAGCGTGGTTGAAAGTCAGGTTGCCATGTTCTTAAACTACATTTGCTAGACAGTCTTAAGGTGCAGAAAACATCTCTGGTCCTTCCTACACCTCTCTCGCCAATCTCATATGTACTGCATAGATAATGCAATCTAACTTATGAAGAAATGAATATTGAGAATTGTAGTTAAAGGTACGTAATAGAAAATTTACCATTCAAAACATTCTTAATCCTACAATTCAATGGTGCTAAATGAAGTCCTATGTCACACCGTCATCATTATAATCCATTTTTGAACAGTTTTCTTCATCCCAAATAGAAATAGCAAAACCTATTTATTAAATAACTACTCACCACTTGCCCTGGACCACAGCCCTGGGCATCTACAACTATACTTTCTGCTTCTATAAATTTACTGTTTTAGACATATCATGTAAATGAAATAATAAAGTTCATGTGAATTTGTGTCTGGCTTTATTACTTAGCACAATGTCTTTAAGGCTCACCCATGTCAAATTTATGAGAATGCCCTCCTTTTTAAAAAGTGAATATCATGTCTTTCTAAGTATGCACTGCACTTTGCTTTTCTGTTTATTTCTTGATGAACATTTAGCTTGTTTTTGTCTTTTGGGCATCGTATATCGCAAGGCTGTGAAGAGGGGATGCACACTTGAAGGCTTGCTTTCACTTCTAAGCTTGCTGTCTAAGTAGTAAATCATCATTATCCATTCCTTATTTTTTGAGTGCTCTTTTATTATTTATGTGTACTTGTGAGTGTGTCTGTTAATGAATGTCATATGTGTTTGGGGATGCCTGCAGAGGACAGAGAGGGCTTCTGATCCTCTGGAACTGGAGTTACAGGTTGTAACTTGCTGGATGCGGGTGCTGGGAATCAAACTCTGGTCCTCTGAAAGAGTGGGAAGTGCTCTAAACTACTGAGTCACCCCTCCAGCCACCATTATCCTTGATTTACAGGAATGTACAGCCCAGAAACACATAGCTTAACTGATCTGTTCAGAGAGAATGTAATGCATAGAAGGAAAAATTTCAGGACCACAATAGCAGTTGTCTTGCTTAGAAAAATTCCTTAAGGTTTGATAACCAGTTGTTGCTTGGATTCCACTGCAATTTAGCAGCCATACTCCAAAGCCTGCATTCAGGCTCCCTGAGTAAATTAAACCAACAATTCTGATTCTAGCTGCCCCAGGAAGTGTGTGTGGGAGTCCCTCCAGGGACCTCAGAAGACTTCAGAAAACACAACTATCTACTTCTCAAGACTTGGTGTATTTTTTTAATCAAGAATAATTCCCAATTTGGCTTGTGTTTGTGAATGAAAAGAATTGAAACTATAATATTGCAGCATTATTATAACTGTCGGGTCATATATATCTGTGGACCAGCCTCTAAGCAACTCACAATAAAAACATGAAAATCCAATCTTCTTTCTTTCAGGTTGATTTTATTTTTTAATTGTGTAGGTGGGTGGGTATGGGTGTGTGCATATGAATGCAAGAGCCAAGGAAACCAGAAGAGGGTGTTAGATCCCCTGGATCTGAAATTACTTAAAGGCAGGTGTGAGCTGCCTGATGTGAGGCTAGAAACTAAACTCAGGTCCTCTGGGTCCTTTCCTTTCCTCTTTCCTTTCCTTTCCTTTCCTTCGTTCTGTTCCGTTCCTTTCCTTTTCTTTCTTTGTTTTGTGTGTATATGTATGTATGTGTGTGTGTGTGTCAAATGGCAACCTTGGGTGTTTGTCAGGTGCCCTCTGTTTTCTGCTTTTGATATAGTTGAACTTCCAATCTCTGCTTTACCAACGCCTCATCACTGGAATTGTAGGCATATACCTATCACTACACCGCTAAAATAAAAGGTTCTGGGGAATCGAACTCAGGTCCTCACACTTGCAAAACATGCACTTTCCTAACTAAGCATCTCCCAAATCCCTCAAAAGTTACTCTTGTATTGCGCTCCTGACTGGTTCTCAATCTCCCATCGGAAGCTTCGGTATAAACCTCACGGCTCTTCCAAACATTGTGTCATTAATTGTTTAAGTTTTCATGTACACACCAAGAGCCCCTCAGATTCCATCATCAGGGTTTTGATGTGATTTGATTTCTATTTTCCTTGCCCTGTTTCTTCAAATGCACTGGAGCTTCCTTAAGCTAGTCACAACCAGCCTTCCACAGACTCCGTTCCTCACTTAACAATGTGCATGCTCTAATTGAAGCCGTCCCAGAATAACTTACTTGTCTCCCTGTGCAGTTGTGCTGAATCAAATGATAGACATAGTTGCTTGTCATTGTTAAATTAAAATTCAACTGAATCTTTCTTCAGGAGCCCTGGTCCCATTCCGAGGGATCAATAGTCACAGCGGTGAGGGACCTTGCACCACAGCAGTGCTTCCTTAAGCATTTCTTTAGACAATATTTTTCATGTTTTGTTAGAATATTTGGGTGTTTTTTAAATACAAATACAGTGTGACCTGAGGAAATGGCTCAGCTGGGAGGCATGAGGTCCTGGTCTGAGTGTAAGCACCACAGAAGTTGGCCGTGGAGGCGCATGCATGTATCCCAGCATTCACGCCGCGGTGGCACATACGTGTAACCCCAGCATTCAGAAGATGGAAGCAGGAAGGTCAGGAGTCTAAAGGTCGTCCTTGGCTACATAGCAAGTTTGAGGCCAGTCTGGGCTATAAGATCCAGTGATAATCAATCCAGTGATAGTTTAAATATTTTATGCTGAATTTTAAAAAAGCTACCAGATGTTGGTGGAAAACTCCTGACTTTTAAGTCATTTGCTTCTTACTTATTTTTTAAAAGAAATCCTGGGATCCAAACAGCTCATAGTGTTCTATCCTTGAAGCGTTAGCTTTGCGTTATGGCAGATATTGACTATGCTGTTAACATACAACAACTTGAGCAAGTGGTTTCAATTCATAGAAATATTATTTACTGTTATTATCAAGCCTTTTTGGAAAACCCATTTCTGCACAATGGAGTGAAACGAAACTAGAAATCAATAGCAGAAGGAACAAACATCTCATGATATGTAGAAGTTAAACAGTGTGCTCTTAAACAACCAGTGGATCAAAGAGGAAAGCACAAGGGAATTCTAAAACTGTCTGGGGACAAAGGAAGATGAAGCCACACACTGTCAAAGTATATGGGGCAGAAGGAAAGTGATTGTAAAAGGGAGGCTCCTTGCAGGAGATGTGACAGTCAACCACCTGACTTTATACCTCGAAGACCTATACAAAGAACAAACTAAACCCAAGTAGGCAGAGGAAGGGAACATAGTTTAGGAGAAAGAACGGTGAGGTAGACTATAGGATAAACATAATAGAATAAGTTGTTTTTGTTGAAAATGTAAAATAACAACAAAAAACTTTTAAAGGAGAGAGGAGAGAAAGAGAGAA
>LOJH01016233.1:0-22958 GCA_001685095.1 Ellobius talpinus
CATGTCTGATTGGTCTAGGTCTCTCCTGAGCATACGGGTCGGCATATGATTTGAGGCTGGATCGCGCCATACGTGATGACGCACGAGACGCCCATCGCACCACTTGGGATGATGCACGAGACGCCCAGGGGCAAGGAGAAGGCTTAACGCCAAATGGCAGCGACAAGCAAGAATATGGCGGTGCTGCGGCGCCCTACAAACTTCAGGCTAGGAACAAGGGAAACAAGTACCAGATTAGTTCAAGAAGTTGGAAACCTAGGGACAAGGAAAAGAGGCTGTGGTAGTCTGAGGCTGCAGGCCTGGAATTCTCCTAGAGAGGCAAGGTACAAGTTCATGTTCAAAGTTTGAAGAGTGTAAAATCTTATACCTATGGACAAGCATCCCTGCAAGAAATGCAATGGTTAAAGAATGATTATGCACATATCTTACCTTCTTCCTGTCTGCTCACTCTGGCCCCTTTCCCACTGGAGAATGCTCACACATTCAGTGCCTGTCTTCCTTGGTCAATCTACTTACTCACATATCACTTACCTCCAGGATGCCCTCTCTGAGAACTTCTATTATGGAATGTGTCTGGGTGTTCCCACACATTAGCACTAAAGAGGCAAGCCCTATACACTAAGCAGTCTCGGGGGCTTTCAAAGGACTTGGTAGAGACTAGTATGCCTTGTTGTCCTAGGTAAGGAACAGTATCCCTTTGATAACATATCTTCATTGTTTATGCTTTCTGGGTTGTATGATGGACTGTTGGAGTACAGCATGACTTGGGCTCCATTAACCCATGTTTTGCTTTCTCATGACCTCCGAATAAAAGCCTAGAGAGACCGAAGAGACACCAATACATGAAACATGAAAGAACAGACTGGCTTTGGTTCCATATGGCAACACTGCAGGGCATATAGAGAACAAAAACACCAGCAGAGTTTTATTCCACCTACAGTTTCAAGTAACACCTGAGATCCTAGAGCACATCCTCATGGAAACAGGGGCTATTAAAATCACACATGGTCATCTAGGATGAGGGCAGACTTATCCCATCATCCAAGCACTGCTGTCACTGTATCCCTGTAGGAAAGGTTGGCAGAAATTGTTTAAACTTTGGGTGCAATTTACGATTGAAGCCACCTCATCTTGGGATTTTTAATGTTGGAAGATTATTGATTACTGATTTAATACCTTTAATTGTTTCACACCTACAAACAATCCCTAATTCTGAAGAGAAGCACAAAGTACTTCAGTGGTGTTTTGTAAAGTAGACAGTTTACTTTAAATTATGGCCAAAAATTTGTTTAGGGCCTTACAAGATATTAGTTTGCACTTCCATCGATCAGTTCAGTTGGGAAATTGCCAAATATTCACTTAGTGTCTTATGACTCACACACACAAGCACACCTTCTGGATATCAAGTGGTCTGCATTTTAAAGTTAAAGGAGAAATGCCAAACATTTTCTGAACATTTTCCTCACGGTTATGTGGCATGAGTATGGATAGAGCCCTTCTGTGAACACAAAGAGGACTTCCATTGCAAAATTCACCTAAGTGTGTCTCGGTAAAGGTAGTGCATTGTACGTGTTAGCATTGAAGTGAAAAACCCTACACACTAAGCAGGCTCCAAGGCTTTCAGGGGACTAGGTAGAGAAGACAAATATGCCAAGTTGTCCTATGTAGGGAATAGCTACAGAACATTGGGTGTGTGGGTAAGGATGTGGCTCCAGCCTGCGTTCAGCAGCCACAGAAAGCCTGTGAGAAGGGCTTTGAAAGAGGAGACTGCCTTTTCCAGCAAGTGCTGCTGAAAATGGGGAAGCTGCAACACAAGAACACTGCTCTTGAGTAGACTGCTCCCGCCATGTACCAGGCCCTTCAGCTCTATCTGCCACTCTGGGTGTCATTTTGTTTTCTCGGTGTGATTTCAGCTTAATGCTATTTCATGCTAAATTCAAGGGTGATATCTCTTTCTAATACCCCCCTCAAAGAAGATATAGGATTGGCTGTGATGAAACAATGGAACCAGTGCCGGATCCTGTCTTTTCCTGGGGATCTGTTGATCAAATGGACACAGAATAGAATGAGAAAAACCATGGGTCAGCCAGGCAGTTGGATCCCAAATCCGCACATAGCACCCTTCTTTAAAGAGAATCCAACTTACCTTTAAACAAACACAACTTTTGTCATTTTGAATTGGAATGCTATTAAATTTTATTTATGTTAATAAATGAATGTTATTAAATTAAGATAAAATAAAATTTTTTATCATTGCTCGGCATGAAATGAGGAATTGTATGTGATGCAAATCTTTTTTGTAAGGGAATTGTAAAGGAATGCATTTTTTCCCTCAACCTCCACAGCTGAGAGGGCTGTGAGACCCAAGTGTCTAAGTCAGTGTGTGCAGTGCAGAGAAGTGTGATGTGACTGTTCTGCCGTCAAGTCACTCAAAAGGGTGCTCCTCTATCCTTGTATTATTCCGGAAACACACCTGACGAAGGCGGTGCAAAGACTGCCGAAGACTGGGTGGTACTCTGGGTTTTGTTCCCTGATGTTCTATGCTTGCAGAGTTAAGGCTGCCCTGACAGGTACCTAGCTTAGGACACCTGGGAATAGGGATGAGGACAGTTTAAGTTGCTTGTCCCAGTAGAGAGAAGAGCTATGCTTTCTGGGATCCTTCAGGAAGTTTTCCACAGAGAAGCAGTTCTGGACCAAGAACACGGTGAGAGAGAACGAACGAAGAGGAAACCAGCTCAGGCGTGACTGAGAGCAGGTGTGGAAGTAGCTAGGAGCAAGCTTCTGTCCAGACCCGAGATGCTTGGAAAAAGGCAGCGTTGCCTCCGCCCTCCTACACCCTGCCATCTGTGCAGTACCTGTTCACCCTGTCCCCTCTCCGCCATCGAGGGGCTCTGAGCCTGCGGCCTCCTCCCTGCCCAGCGGCCACAGGTCCCCAGCCCCGCCCCGCCCCGCCCCGCCCCAGGACTCTGGGGCTCTGCAGCGAGCTGGGCAAAGCTCCGCGCGCCGAGGTCCAAGCGCTGGAAAGGATGGCCAAGGTCCCCGAGTTGGAAGATACCTTCGTACAGGAGCAGCCTTCACCCCAACTTCCGTCCGAGATCGCGGAGCAGTGCGTGCAGCTGCTGGGCAAAGGTTTGCTGGTCTACCCCGAGGACAGCGCGTACCTTGCTGAGGGAGCAGCTGCAGGCGCTGCAGGCAGCGGGGAGAAAGGCGGAGACCCTAGGCTGCAGGTGGGAGTCAAATCAGGTGAGTGCTCCGCTCGCCCTGGCTGCGAGGCAGAGACTAAGTCCCAAGGGCGTCCAACAGTAACTATAAACCCACTCCGAATACACATAGAAGTAGGGTACTCTGTCGGGACCGGGACCATCTCATTTCACCAGGAAAATGTTAATAAAAACAGTTAACTCCGAGGGCTTTGCTCAACTCCTTCTGCCTGGCTCGGGCACCCCATCCAACGTAAAGCAAGTAGATGTGGAAGCCACCAGACTGATCGCATGTTTTCTTGTTCTTTGTCACTCCTTAAACTCGCCCTCAGAGGTACATTTGAGCAATGGTAACTTTTCCTCTGAAGAAGAGGATGTGGACTCTCACGAGAGCAAGACCAAAGCAGCCGACCCACAGCTCTCTCAGAAGAAGAGCATCACGCAGATCATGAAGGACAAGAAGAAGCAGACTCAGCTCACCCTGCAGTGGTAAGCCGGCCCTGTTGCGTGCACCTTCTGAAGTCCACCTGCCGGTGTCTCTAGGACCCTGGCTTTTCCCAACTTGCTTCTCTCTAAAAGTTTAAAAGACCCACGAGAAATGCATCCGTTTTCTTTTCACTGCCTATTCGCACGATCTGTATTTGGATCATAATGAAAACGGGATATATTTTTGACTTAAACCACAGGTTCTTCACATGTAAGCAGTGATGAATTTTTCTATGATCTGCTCAACATGAAATGTATTTATTTGGTATTTTTATGCTCTCGAGATATGATCCTTCAAAATAACAACAAGTGGAAGGACTTTAATTCTGCCTTAATCCACAGCAGGACAGATACTGTGTCAGTTAGAAAATAGGTAGATTGAGTGAGAAGTAAGAAACGTACAAGTCAGTTAAGCTGTCATAATTTTAAAAAATTCAGTTTTATAGTAAATCATATATATGATTTACTGTAGCAAAGCACTACAATTGAATTTGGCCCAAGATTTTTTAAAACTAAGAGATTATCACCAGGTCTAAATATTAAGAGCGTTTTGGTAACATTTGTCTAAAAGGAAAAGGAATCTAAAGTAAACTGTGTCTTTAAGAAACCTCGCATAATATGAAGAATTAAGGGCACAAATTTCTCCCGCAATTATGAATAATAAGTATAAGGTTACTTACTGATTAGTTATTCTGTCTATCTATCATTTATCTGTCTGTCTGTCTATCTACCTATCTATCTATCTATCTAGTATTATCTAGAGGTAAGAAAAAATTGGAAAAATAAAATCTATAAATGCTAGTAACCCTTATTTTTGTTTATTTAATCATTAAGTTTTAATTTGCATAGCCTGAAGTTCTGAAACTGTATGTTCAAACCCTTCCAACATCTGAAATACGAAACAAATATTCCTTTAAAGTTGCGTTGTGATTGTTGAAGTTTGTTAGTACAATTACTAGTTGAAAATACGCTGGAACTGTAAATAATTGAGAATAAAATTATCTGGAATACTTAGGAAACAACTACTGTCATCAGGACACTTGGAAAATTTTTTGACTTTAGATTTATTTTAAAAGAATTGTATGATCTCATCAGGTTTTGGTTCAGATCGAGTGAATAGAAGCAATCTTGGATTTATTTAAAATTCTTGTCATAGGTATGTTTAGCTTAACTCAGTATTTTGTAAACCAAACAATGACTATAAAAACAACTACACAAATAAATGGATTGCGGGTATTATATACCTACTTTTAAAAATGCAAGTTTTAAATAGCCATTTCTCCTAAGAATTATCATATTTTAAAGAATATAAAGCACTTACATTTTGTTTTATTTTCCCAGTCTTCTAAAAAAATAAGTTAAAACCCTAAGGTGTCTGGATTTTGAGAAATCTGTAAGACTATAGAATCTTGAGAGTGTTAAAATTAGAACTGAAAATCAAACTAAAAATATAGCTTATTAACTCAACTTTTATTGTCAATTAGCTATTCCATTTTTGGGTAGGCAAATTTATTTGTTTTGAAATACTGCTTCCTAGTTGGTTTGGATAATTTTAATTAAGAGGATAATTGGCATCTGAAACTCATTGAATGGGTCTCTTGACTTTTACTTTGTGTGCACTAAAAGTATATTAAATCTGAAGTCTTTCAAGACTTCACCCAATTTTAATCTGAATAATACTGCATATTGTATTTCTCTTGTGTTGCACATAATTATGATTTTATTAAGCATGAATTTAGTATAATTACCTTTTAGTAAAAACAATTTACTGGACAATTAGCAAAAGTGGGAATAGAATCTAGAAGTTTTCATTTCTAGATTGTCATTCAGATAAGTGCAGCACAAATATATTCATTACATTACATTTAGTTGAAATTAGATGGAAATCTACCTAGATTTCCAAAGTTTACATAGTTACATCTATACTGCAGAATTAGGATTGTATGTGTTATATTTAGAGACTTCCAAAGAGATACATTGCTTCTTTAGATGATTCTAGGTTTAATCACATTAAAAGGGTTTAAGCGTGAAATTGATCGTCATTTCAGCTTCAATAAAGTGAGTTTACCCTGGTGTCTTTTCCAAACAAATGTAGTACCGTGTTTTCTCTTGTTGTTCGGGGTTCAGAAATAGTTGGTGGATGAAAGTAAGGGTGCATGAGCATTGATAAGCCGAAGCCTGGCATTATTTCTGAATTGAGGATGTTCTTTTAAAAACATAGCATCTTCAATTTCATCACTCATAGTCCTAGATCAAATAGTAAGCTACTGAACACTGAAGATTTAAAAAGAAGTCAGATCAGGTATTTGCCACGGTGGCCTGGGAGAAGTGGTTTTTACATTAGCATCACATTGTAATGGTGATGGTCACGTAACAGGTGGTCACGATGGTTCTTACTCTTCTAAAAACAGTCCTTATGTTTTGTTTGTGTTTATGTGGTGGCACGTGTGTGTTTGCTTACAACACAAACATATTGTCTCGGAGCCTCTGTGAGTCAGGAGTCTAGACATGTTACCTTGGCACTAAGTTCATGGCCATACCAGACAGAAATTAAGAAATTATTTGATGCTGGAATTTCACAAGACATTTAGCTGTTGTTTCTCGAATCTCACTGGTTGTTGAGAGAATTTATTCCCTGAACTGTAGAACTGAGCCCCTCAGCTCCTAGAGATCACCTGCCATGCATTCTCTTAGAGGTGGCCTCTTTAGAAGCTGTCATTCGCTTCTCCAGATCAGGAGAGGGTGTCTACTACTACTTCAGGCCTTTCTTCTTTTTTATTATTAAAAAAAATTACTATTCACTTTACATAGCAGCTCCAGTTCTTCGGCCCTCCATTTCTCCTAACCCCTACTTCCCCTTTCCATCCTCACCCACTCCTCAGAGGGGCTTAAAGCCTTTTTTGGGGAGTCAACAAGTTCTGTCTTACCCACTTGAGGCAGGACCTTCCTTCTCTTTCTGACTTTCAAACTTTTTTTTCTAGGGCTTGCCAAGTTAAGTTGGATCATCAAGAGAATATCCTTTCTCAGGAAATAAATTAACACTTATACATAACCTTTGTGCACATTTTTAAAGTGCACGGTTACAGTTTAATTATGAAAGCACTGGAGAGTGACAGCAGTGTAAGGAGTATATCCATCACCATTGTGATTTTTTTTATGGACAGCACATTCAAATTTATCTCAACAATTTTGAGATTTATAGCACATAATTTTGGGCTATTTTATTCTGGTATCATTTTAAATAGCATTCAAAACAAAGAAAGCCCATTTACGTCTGCTCTTTGACTCACTTGTACAGTCTGTTTTCAAAATGAGCATTAAGTAATTGAGGGGGCAGGGACGTAATGGTTAAAAGGTTTGACCTAATTCTTGGCCTTTTCTCTCAGGCTTGAAGACAATTACATAGTGTGTGAAGGAGTTTGCCTCCCACGGTGCATTCTGTATGCTCACTATTTAGATTTCTGCAGGAAAGAGAAATTGGAGCCAGCTTGTGCGGCCACCTTTGGAAAGGTATATGACATATATTAGCTAATACTACCTGACAACTAACGTATTAGGTAGACAATGTGTAAGCCAATTCATCTGAATGAGTTCTCTTACAGAATGTTAAAGCATTTGCATAATGTGAAATTCCTTAGTGTTTGTTTGGAGTGGTGTATGTTTTTATCTTTATTTATTGAGTCTCCGAATATGGGCTATCAGATCTAATGTGAGCTCAAGGCAAGCTCCGTAAAACAGTAGCATATTCCTTCAAAGAGAATGCATTCAAGAATATAGTCAAATTACATTGGGAAGCAAAAGTAAATGAAGGAGACCCATAAATGCAAGCTCTCCTTATTATTTATATTGTCCAAACTTTTGAGTTTTTATAGGTTTTTATTCTATTAAGTAGCTTTTCTAAATCTTTGTTTCAGTATGAATATGTTTATGCCATAGACATAACATTTTTAATGAAAGGATTGGTTAAATTTCTGTCATTTAACATTCTATCTTCAGGATGGGGATCTATGAATCTGATATATTAGATGACTTATATATGTTCATGTCATTTTGAGGACCAGGAAATAATATTAATTTCTTGGCAAAATAACTTATCATTGAAACCTTTTTAAGTATTCTGATAATCTAGGATACATTAGTAGAACTGTAGAAAGTTTGGATCTCAAGTATTATATCTCCAAAGTTCAGATCCTAGCCTGTAGAGGACTCATTGTCTAGAAAACAATGAGTGTTATGGTCCAGCTTTGTGGGTTTCCAGGGCAGGATGAGGCAAGTGATTTCAGGATTTTTCTATGTACCCCAGGCTGACCTTAAACTCATTATTTAGCTCAGGTTGTCCTTGAACTTGTGATCTCCCGATCAGTCTGTTGAGTGCTGGTATTACAGGCATGCATCATTATTCTTAGCCCCCCATTTTAAAAACCCACTTTAAAAGTGGCACAACTCTATACTTTCAAGAAGTAATTTATTTCGGAGCATAAGAGATTCCTCAGTGGTTAGGAGAACTGGCTACTCTTCCAGATGAACCTCTGTTCCAGGGGATCCCATGCCTCTTCTGGACTCCATGGGCACTGCATAAATGCAATATACAGACATACATACTGGTAAAATACTCATACATATAAAGTAAAATAATTCTAAAAAGTAGTTTAATTATTTTTGAAAGCATTTTTTCCTTACACAGTGTGATATACACTGTGGTACTCGTGGACTTAGAATCTAACCACGCCTGTGATTAGCTTATTGGATACGTGATAATCAGTCTCCTCATGGATCAGTGCACCCTCTGAAGCTGCATGAGACAGCTTTAGATGTCCATGTTAGCGCTATCATTTTTCTGAGTCTACCTTACGGCAATGGTCCTTAAGTAGGAATCATAGAGCACTTTGAACATTTGATAAAACTAGAAGCAATTAACTCATCGAATTTTCCATGGTGCTCCCTTCAGATCCAAGGAGACTTTCAGAATGGTGATGGATATTTAATGTGGGTAAACATAGAGGAATATAAACAGCCCTCTTATGTGTGTAAATAAAGTAACCTTTGCTTCAGTAGTTACATCAAGCAAAAATAGATCTTGGTAGGCTCTTCCATGGTAATTGGTGCAATTCTTACCAACATACATGTATTACTTTCCTGTAGTTTAAGTGTTCTTTTTAGTTTGCCATTTACTTTCTTAATTTAGTAGGATATGAGTGGCTTGCAGTAGAACTACACAAGTTAGAAACCTTTTCTTTCTCTTGTAGACAATTCGTCAAAAATTTCCACTCTTGACAACACGAAGACTTGGAACAAGAGGCCATTCAAAGTAAGAATAGAACAATAGGCTTCTCCTTTATACTTGTAGACATAAGATAACTATTGTCTTTATCAGTGAATAGAATCGGGTATTTTCTTTCTTGATGAAGTAGATAAACTGGGAAAAATAAAAGGGTGTATAATAGAATAAGGTTTAGAAAGAAAAATTTACAAAGACTACTCATAGTGTCTATCATGTTTTCTCCTGAAATATGTTAAGTGAATAGTTTTCATGATTTTAAGCTATTGTTGAAGTCACCAGGGTCATGAGCAATGAATATACAAGACAAAATTTAATGACCAGGGAGATCGACCATATCCCCTAAAGGACAAGGGGAGCCCTGCTACATGCTTCAAGTTCTTCCTAGCCTTTTCTCACTCACATGATCATTTATGTCATTTATCATCCCCTTCCCCATTCAAGACAAATAGCTTTCATAATAACCTGCTTTTTCATTCCTATAAATATAAATATGCAGCCTGCCTCCTGGCATCCTTGGCTTTTCTTCCATACCTTTCTCTGTAGATCTCCATTACAGGCTCATGTTCACAGTAATTTTTCTGTCCATGTTTTCATTTTCTAACAGAATCAGATCTTTTTTTTTACTGATCTAAAAAAGTTACATTGTTCTCAGGATTAATGGCATACTGATTTATATTACTCTCTCCCTCAACTGCTGATAGAAAGAGATATCCTTTGTCAATTTCGGCCCTTTGGGTATTTTCATGCAGAATTTTAAACAATATGTTTCTATTTGATGTCCCACTCCAAAGGTCAGGTTAGCCCTCACTCATACTACACAGGTTTAGTAATGTCTCAATGTTACTCCTCACCCAAAGCATTATTCTCTCTAGTCTGATCTTTTGTTTTGTTTTGTTTTGATTGAGCTACATATTTTTCTCTGCTCCCCTCTGTTCCTCTCCCCTCCCTTCTACCCTCTCCCATGGTCCCCATGCTTCCAATTTACTCAGGAGATTTGTCTCTTTCTACTTCCCATGTACATTAGCTCCATGTATGTCTCTCTTAGGGTCCTCTTTGTTGTCTAGGTTCTCTGGGATGATGAATTATTGACCGTTTTTCTTTTGCTTTATGTCTAAATCCACTTATGAATGAGTACATATGATATTTGTCTTTCTAGATCTGGATTACCTCACTCAATATTATGTTTTCTAGATCCATCCATTTACCTGTAAATTTCAAGATGTCATTATTTTTTTCTGCTATGTAGTACTCCACTGTGTAAATGTACCACATTTTCCTTATCCATTCTTGAGTCAAGAGGCATTTAGATTGTATCCAGGTTCTGGATATTACAATATAAACTATGCTGCTATGAACATAATTGAGCACATGTCATTGCGCCATGATTGAGCATCCTTTGGGTATATATCCAAAAGTGGTATTGCTGGGTCTTNCTGCTATGTAGTACTCCACTGTGTAAATGTACCACATTTTCCTTATCCATTCTTGAGTCAAGAGGCATTTAGATTGTATCCAGGTTCTGGATATTACAATATAAACTATGCTGCTATGAACATAATTGAGCACATGTCATTGCGCCATGATTGAGCATCCTTTGGGTATATATCCAAAAGTGGTATTGCTGGGTCTTGAGGTAGGTTGTTTCCCAATTTTCTCAAAATAAATGCAATATTTTCACATTGAGTTCCAAAGTTCTGACTGAATAATATCTCTCCCATGCTCAATGACTTTCACAGGCTCACAATTTCAGCTGTTTAAAATTATGTATCTATTCACTCTATTTCTCTCCCTCCCTCCCTCTCTCCCTCCCTACTTCCCTTCCTCTCTCTCTCTCTTTGTGCATGCCTGTGTGTTTATACATGTACTATGCACGACACATGTGGATATCAGATAATAAGCTTCAAGAGTCAGTTCTCTTCTCCCATGTGCATTCTAGGGGTTGAACTCAGTTCATCAGGTTTGGCAGCCAGTTTTAGTTTTACCAACTAAACATCTCACTGCTTCACAATTTCTACTCTTAAAGACAACTTCTTACCTCGATATTCAAAGTCTATTATGACTTGGTTTCAACCCATTTTCCTATCTTCCTGTTTACTTCTCAGTTCTCAGTGTATTTCTATGTTGTCGCTAGATTACCACCACAGTAGCTTTTAAATTACCCCATCTGTCTTGTCTCTCTTCTGTTGCAGCTTCCCCTTCTGAGTACACCCTTGACCTTGTATGTATTTTGAAATCTTAGATACTTAAAGGAATGGTTCCTGAACTTTCTTTTCTGAATAATCTCTTATTCTATTAAATTTGCATAGGCTCTTTGCACTCTCATAACTAACTGTTCATTAGTATCTATCTCAATGTGTCATTTAGTCCCTTCCTAATATTATAATAGGAAGATATAGTTTGAGGACAGATACTTTGTCTGATTCACTTTTAATTCTTTCTGTTGTTTAACAAATAATGTATTGTCAATCAATACCCACTTTGCTGATTTTGATTAATTTAGAAAATACTATGGCCTGTGAAAGAAGAATAAAATACCACAATAGGAAAAGAAGGGGGGAAAGCCTTTTTCTTCTAGCCAAGTCAGTTTTATGTTGTTTGGCTCACATTGGTTTGATGATTTCTAAAGTACTGTATTGTGTAAGTGGAACTGAGATCTGACAGTGTTTGCAGTAGAGAGATAGGGGGCAAAGAGGCAAAGCAACACCAGCAATCCTCTTGACGGGATCTACAAGAGGATGGGTGGGCAGGTTGCAGAGGACGTCAATTAATCCCAGAAGGAGCCTTTAGGATTAGGGATGAATCATTAACCCTGCCATTGTGACACAGGCATACTCTAGTTCTTACGTTGATATAGCAACATTTGGTGACTTCTGGCAACTTATTGGATAATTAAGAGCCATAGACATGCTCAAGGCATTAACAACTTGAAATTTTCGGCCTTATTGATATACCATTTGCTTTTTATGACATGGCTATCACCCTTCCAGGCATTTATATGTTGTAAGTAGAAACAATGTCCTTTGTGTAAACTACGCATGTTGAAAGATATAGCAAGATACATCTTGGAAATGGTAATGCTTTGATGTGATTATTCTTATTCAGAAGACTTTCCTGGTTTTGTTTCTAAAAGACATCTTCAGATTTTATTTTGGAAGATACATCTAAGACAGCATGCCTAATAGTTGGAACATGAGTTAAAGTTGTGTAAATCAGAGTGAAATCTATGCTTTCATATATGGCTGTGTGACAATTGGACAAATCACTCAGCCTCTATCAGTAAAGTGGCTGTGTGATACCTTATATCATTGCTTTGAGAATTAAATAATATATGAATAATATTAATGGAAGATAAAATATACTTTCAATCTTTTAAGGATAGTTTTTTTGGGGGTGGTTCATTCAAGACAGGGTTTCTCTGTAGCTTTAGAGTCTGTCCTGGAACTAGCTCTTGTAGACCAAGTTGGCCTCAAACTCAGAGATGCCTGCCTCTGCCTCCCAAGTACTGGGATTAAAGGCATGCACCACCACCCCCCAGCTGAAATGATGTTTTTTATAAGAGAAAATTGTGACTGAAGGCATCAAAATTGACAAAGCAATGAAAAGTTATTGTTTATTGAATTGTACACAGAAATATATATGTATGCATTTTCATTATGTCTAATCTTTCCAATAATAATACATGATAGGAACTATTATGTTTAATAAATAAGGAAACTGTAGTTAGAAGGTTGTTGACTAGCCTAAGGCCACAAAGATACAACCCATTAACAATAGTGGCATTTATACAAAGGTTCAACTGCTCTAAAGTTTACACTCTAAGTAGTAAAAGTACAAAAACCCACTTGTTTCTAATGCCAGTCAAATTAGCAAAATGATTGTTTTATTAAATTTTTTACTATTTTTATCTTTTTAATTAAAAGTTTTATTAATTCTTTACTGCTCTAACAATTTTGAAGATTCATTACTATTAGATTCTTCCTCAAAGACAAAAATATTTTATTAATCTTCTCTAATTTATTTATGATAAATAAATTTTTCTCTAATAAATTCTATAATTTACTCATCTCACTAATTCTAGAGAAATATATTTTATATGAAAGCAAATTTGTGCCACCAATGAATTCTCAGACTCTTAATTTTAACCCTAAGCATCCTCTATGCAAACACATTATCTTCCAATTGTTATTTCTGCTAGGTGTTAAATATTTAATAGATTTGAATTTTATAAAAATACCTTATGTCTATACAAATATAGACAACTGAAACAGAAATACAAATGATATAATTTTATTTAGAAAAATCAGGGCATCATGATTCCTTCCAGAATTTCAAGTCATTTTATTGCAATTGTAGTGTTTAATACAGTATTCTAAATAATTGTTCAGGATTTGTCAAATTACTTTAAAATATAAACTAACTTGTCAAAAATTCATTTTAACTTCATCATATGGCTTGTTAAAATGTTAATATGATGCAATATTCTGATGATCATTGCTTCCAAAAGTAAAATTTCAATTTTATCATATTTTCACAGAGTATCTAAAGTTTAAATATTTCATTTGGGATTGTCAGTTGGAACTGTTGCTAGATGATGACTGACCTAAAGGATTCTTCTGCGTTCTGGGCAGGAAAAGTGTTCCGTGGTGTCTGAAACCGACCTCAGATGTACATGGGGTTCATGGAGCGAAGGTTCTCTGCATCTAATAATAGCAATATGTGGAATCTACAGGCTGGGGAGCAATGGCCGATGTGAGCAGGTGTGAGAAAGCCCAATCTGTGTAGGAAAAGTGACAGTGGGAGGCTCTTTGAATCCAGTGAACTCCTTGCTGGTTTTTAAGTCTTATTTTCCCAGCCTCAATAACATGCTCTGCATATCAGTAGAAACCAAGAAAGAAACCAAATTAACTTCACGTTTCTTCTTCTCCTCCTTTGGCTCCAAAATAATACATAAAGCTGTACTTTCTTTAACATTTTTACGTTTTCAAAAATGAAATTCTATAGGTACCACAGAGTCAAATTCAAGTGTATTTTTTTGATTATAAATATTTCAAGAATAATACATTCAGTTGGAATTGAGGTACAGAGCGTGGTTCTAAAGAGTTTTGGAGGTATAAAGAATTATGAGATAGGTTATCTGCTGTCAAAAATTTTCACTATTAATATTAATTAATAAGTATTATATTTGAAATCTCAGTGGTAGTTAGCCTCTGGGAATACAAAATGAACAAAACGAGCCTGTTTTTGTCTTTGCCCAAAATAGCTTAACAAAGTAAGTAAGGGTCTAGGTGAGCTCATTTATAGATACCACGCACATGATGGACTGTTTGAATCAGTTACATTTTAATTTCTGGTAGACTTTGATCAACCAAATCTTGGTTTTCAGACATGATGGGCAAGAGCTATTATCTTATTTATTAGTGGTGATTTAGTGGGTTAATAAAACTGATATGACAGCTGCTCTTATCACAGCAAGTTATTGCAAGTCCCTGAGCAGCTTAGCTGCATCATTTCCTTATCAGTTATCATTTGTGTAGTGTAAACAGCTAACATCAGGGCGACTAGCTCAGTGGGAACATATGTTTCGGGAATTCTATATGATAACTGATGAGAAAAAGAAGCAATGGAAGCATAGGTATATTCTGCTCAACCAATGAAGGGACGCGCTAGAGACAACGTGAATGTGCTAGCTGTGAAAGAGAAACGCAATGGTTCCACTTAGTGTACTGAGAATCTGTTATAGTTAAATTATGAGCCCAAGAATTAACCATTCCTGTGTGTTCATAACTTGAAAATGAGATCAGTCACTTGACATAAGTCATATGTCAGAGGACAGTTGGTGCTAATGAGGGAACACAAGTGTGTTAGAAAATCAGAAAGACTAATTTTGGGATAAACTTTTTTCCCTAGAGAATATAGCTAATTATTCTCCGAATTTTAGTGGCATTTGTAACATTTTTCCCTTAGTAAAATGGATGTAATTATGTAGTGATAAAGGACTGTGCAGTGTTAGAATGGCCCATTAAACAAGCAGCAGGTAGAGATACATAGATCAAAACAGTCAAGCTGGTCTCAGTCTTACTCACGTATTAGCATATGTTCTTCTGTTGTAATATTCCTGGAAACATTTCCTAGCAAGATTTATTTTAGCAGAACCTAGTAATGACAAAACGGTGTTATAAAAGGCTGCAGCGGAGATGCAGGATCCGTGCATGCCCTGCATGAACCTGCTCCTCCCGGGTTTACAGGGTTTATATTTAACTCTAGGGAGGCAGGGGAGCTCGTGCACTATCTCTTCTCTTTTCTGAAAGACACTAAATCATCCCTAAGACGATAACAGGTGCTTTGCTAGACCAAAAGAAAGCTTAAGGGGAGACAATTGTTTTATTTGCTCCTGAAGAAGCTAGGTATGAAGCCCGGCAGTGGACAGCATAAAACTCTGAGAAGTGTGTCGCCAGCAGCTTCCTATCTAAACATACTACCTTCACGTCTGCCCTACACAGTATTTAAACATACAACTTCTGCTTTGTTCAAGTGCTTTATTGGTAACATGGAAATTCACAGTGACAGCTGCTTACTAAAAAGAAAGAAAGAAAGAAAAAAACTATTGGCCTTAAGAAAGTTTAAGTTTTATTGGTTTTCAAATCTCTAGAACACAGTGATTTATAAATGTTTGAGGATTTCCTCAAATCTTAGTGCTTAAGCCATGGACGGAGATACTAATGATTACAGGGATAAGACCACAATGGGATAAATAGCCAAGAGTGGAATTCAGTGCACAGAGAGATTAGTTTTCCTTCAGAACTAGGCAGTTCCACACGATAACAATATGCCTCAAAGTTGACCTAGAGAGATCCTGTCCCAGGAAGGAAGGAAGACATTCCCAGTGAAAAATTCAACAAAGCAAAGGCAGGAGCCAGCACAAGCTCTTTATGGAGAGCAAGTAATCCGGACAGAAATGGATAAGTTTACAACATGCTCATGACTGGCTGAAAGGAGTAATCAGATTTTCTTATATCACAGGAGACAAAATATGTTGATCTCTACCAAAGTTTCAATTATGCTGATAACAAGTACATGACTGTATACGCTTGACTTTAACCGGCAAGTTATTTTTTATAGTTTCTCTATGGCACATTGTTACCTTTAAAATTTTTCCATATATCCATTCATTTCTTCAGCATGTTTATTGACTTCCCGTTACAGGAAGCTTGCAATCTAGAAGGCTTTGTTTACACATGGAAGGTCAAATATAAACCATCCCAATCAATGTTGCAGGTTTTAGAGATTCGTGCTGTGATTTGTGGTCCTCTAACTCACAATGACTCCTAGAATGTACGTGAGTGCACACATATTCAAACTATATTTGACTTAACAATTTCTAATTGTGAGTAAGCTTAAGATACTAAACTAATTCTATCTTCAACATTTCAGGGGTGAAGGCTAAAGTGCTCTCTGAAACTGTGGTTTTGAATTTTGCCTTCAATCCCATAAGGCTGTTAAATAACCTTTAAATGAACCACAGGGTTGGTAATATGACTCATGGGATGAAAGAATTTGTTATGGAAGCCGGACATTTGAGCTTGGTCTCTGGAAATTATGGTGGAAGGAGAGAACTGACTCCTGACAGCTGTCCTTCTAGTGTCAACACACAGGCACTCACAGTCACACCACATGACACACACACTCGCACATCATGTGCCCGCATACACAAAAAGATAATAAATAGAATTTAACATAAATTACAGATTTTTCCAAACTTTGTTATGAAGTTGGGATAGTATTTTCCTTATAGAATACATTTGGAATCATGTATGTACAAAGTTCTTTGCATTAGTAGGAATGCAATAAATGGCAGCAACTTCTATTATCATTTGCTCGCACCCACTTCAACTGTAGCGTGTGTTAATTTGAAACTGCTTTTCTTTGCATGATTTTTTGCTCCAACACTGTTAACTCCTCCAGGACAGAGACCCTCCTCTAGAACACAGAACACAGAATACATTTGAAGAAAAGAAGATTCTCTTTCAGTAGTTTCCTCTCTCTGGGCATGCTCATAAGACAGCATAGATAGCATAAGTTTGGTCATCTCATCAGCCCTAAACAAGGAGACATTACTAATGAGAACAGCTGCTGCTTCTCCACTGTGGAGGTGAAGGCCACTGACCAAGTCAGTTCCCTCGTGTCTGTGTTGATATGTTAGTTACGTTTCATTATAGAATAAAATGCACAAAATCTTGACATTGAATTCAAGTAGAAACAAATCTCTTTGTGAACTTTATTGTTCTAATGATTGGATAAATAATAAGTAAACAACAAAATCATTTTCTAAAAATAAGGAGGTGGTAAGTGCACATGAAACAATCGTAATGCCATGAATAAGAAAAAAAATACAAATCCACACTAGCCAAGGTCTTGAAGGATGTTGCAATTTAAAACAAATCCAACTGCAGGTAATTTTAGAACCTGGAAATATACTTGCTTCTGTGCTGATCAGCATGGTCACCAGAGCAGGACCAGCAGGCATCTAGCTCAAGAGGCCATGGACTGGGATGAACAGCTGGTCTTACTTTCTATGTCTGTTTTGTTCATCATTATTCTGACAACTATCACAATGGTCAGACATGATAGACACACTCTAATGTTTATTGAACTCATGACTACCTCTTTGATTTATCTGGTTGTCTGCCACCTGTGAAGGCCGTGTGGTTCTTTATAGACTGTATGGCAAACCACTTTACTTTGGGATAAAATTATTTTATTATAGGTTGAAAAGGGGGGTTGGAGATGTAAAACAAGAAGATAGGAGTTCTCATAAAGTTAATCAACGTTTAAAATGATGCTTAGCATATATTGCTTTAGCAAGAGACTTAAGTACAGTTGTTTAAATTGTAAATTCTAGAGAACAAATAGTAAACTTTGCAAAAGAACATGAAGTTATGATATTTTTCCATTTGAAAAGACTCTCTTGTCTTTGTTTACCACTTGTTTATTTCTTCAAATGCAGTGACATTTTACAGGTGTTTTAGTTCTAAAAGTTTTAAAATGGAAATAACAATACTTATTCCAAACCCATAAGATCATAGTCCTAATTCCACTATGTCTGACCAAACTCATATAAATCTGACAGTTTATGAATAGTTTAGGTACTGCTGTTATTATTATTTATTATTCACTCTTTAATGATTTCTGTTACTGTATTTTCTTTGATCAGGTCTTTATTAATTAAGCTTCTTTTACAATAAAATAAGTTCAACATTTTTGAGATTTCATAGACTTGTTATTTTCCCATCTCTCTGCTTGTCCTACTCATGCAAGTGCACATGACCATAGAATGAAGAGTGGATATGGGAATCATGTGAGTGGTGGAAGGATCTGGGGTGTGCAGAACTCCTCCCCACAAGTGAACAAAGCAAGAGCTGATAAGTGGTGTTAGGGTGTGCCCCCCCACTATCAAGCTATCACCTGGAGTCTAAGAATCCTAAAGTCAAGTCTGTTTGTTAGGTCGTTATGAGTGTGCAGTATAAGTATAATAGCACAGTAATATCTTATGTAGCCACTCATTTAATTGACTTATATTTTTAAGTAGTTTGGTATTCTATATGTACTTCTGTTCTGGGCCACGGAGATGTTTAGGTATGGAGCTACTACACCAAGTTCTTTTTTTTTTAAAAAAAAAAAACTCCTTTTGTCAGAAGAATGACTTGAAGTACATAACTGCCATTGCTCTATCCACTTTAAGCTTATATGGCAATGCCAAAAGTAACATTTTAAAATACAGTTAGTCTGGAGTCCAGGGGAAATGTCCTCATCCTTTAGTTTCATCCACTTCCTGACCTTAGATGTGTGTAGATGGGAAAACATGGGGAAAATGTAGGCAGTGGTACTGCCCAGGGAATGTCTTTCATGGGTGGCAATCCTTACTGGGTTGGTTCAGTTATTCCTACTTCTTTCTCTTTCACTAACACAGAAATGGCTCCTGTTTTGCTGTAGGTATCATTACTATGGGATTGGCATCAAAGAGAGCAGTGCATACTACCACTCCGTTTATTCTGGAAAGGGCCTGACAAGGTAGAGTGATATCGTATTCAAGATGCATCTCTGCACTTCTTTAAATATGTATGATGTCTATTCAATAAGATGACTTTGTAACTTTGCTTATTATGAAATTTTTTCTTCTGATCATCAAACACCAGCTTTGTGAGAATATTGTCATGATATGGTCTATACCACTTGGTAAATTTTAATAGTTAGTGAGAAAGTAACAGTGAACTAAGTGCCCCCAAAAGATGAGGAGGAGAATTCAAGGAAACAGAATTGTCTTTAAATTTGCTCTTCCTCAGGGACTGGGGAGATGGCTCAAGGGTTAAAAGTTGACACTTGTTCTTGCAGCAAGCCCACATCTTCCAACTAATAACTATTCAAAACTCCAGACCAGGGCACCTAGTGCATCTTCTGGCCTCCATGGGCACAGCACATACATGGTGCACAGACATTCATGCAGCCAAAACCATCAATACATGTAACATAAAAATAAATATCTTCTAAATATTCTCATCTATTCATAAGATTGGATCTATTTTCGGACTGGATTCAGTAAAAAGTAAAGTTTAATTGTAAGAATTTTGAAGAGACAGTTGATTTAAAATTTTGTGCATCTGAATAATACCTTACCAACACAAGATTGCTATAATAATTACTAAACATGTAATCTTTGAGTATCATCTTACTTAGTATGACAGTAAGATACAATTGTCCCATCTGAGTCTCTGTGACAAAAATCCATGTTACACTAAAGATCCCACTGTTTTAAGCTGCCAGTGACTATCAGGAGCAGGATATTAATATGTGAGGTTATAGCCAATAAGACCTCTGGGTACACAAAGTTTAGAAGAATGCTGGAACAGATGAATTAAACTGCTCCTGGGTTTCCTCATGGTGTGGTCACTGAGAATTACTTGTAGCTCTTAAAAGAAGAACTCATCTTAGGGAAAAATACATCACTTGAGTTATGCTAAGATTAATTTGGGTGTTACAGAAGCAGGTTACTAGTGAATATTCACAATAAAATGTAAATACAGGCTAGGACACATACAAACTTTTACTATAAAGGATCTTTCTTTACCTCAAATCTTACCCGACTTCCTGAGATACCCTTTATTTTAATTTCCTCCACAAAGCACTTTTTCTTAGATGTGTGAGCAGTAATGATGTTATGAACAGATTACTTTCATGTCCTCTTTGTTTTCTTGGATGCTATAATTATAATTTCTTTCAAACTAATGAAAATCATATGATTTTTAAGGTTTTCGGGGAGCAAACTGAAGAATGAGGTAAGAATGCTTTTTATCTCTGTTTCACATATGTGTTTTTAGTTCAGAGGGTTTTGTTCCTTAAATATACAAGTAAATTTTATTCATTGGGAGTTCTAGAAACTGAGGACTCCAAATACAGTTAAGTCAAACTTTGAGTGAAAATGTTTGCATAGACCTGCTTAACAGATTCCAGTTCACTTGGAAGAGATAATTTTTGGTGATCTAATACCACATACTTAGAAAATTGAGAAATAGACCAGCATTGACCTAAGAACTTCTACTGCAACAATTAGAAGAGCTCTAGTAGAGAATACAGAAAGAATTGGTATTAACAGTTATCAAGAAGCCACAGTGCTACACTGTACTGCAGTATGTTTTGCTACTTTGTACACACACACACACATAAATACATACATGCACAAATGCATACGCATACATGCACACTCTCACGCATGTACTGTCTCACACCCACATATGCATGCACTCAACACACACACTGGAAGTAATCTTTTCCCCTTGGCTTCCTCTCCAACCTCTCCTTAAAGAACAGATCAGCAAACTGACTTTATCTAAATGAGTTAGGCTACCATTAGGGACTCCATGGCTAATTGGGCACATGATAAGACCTTCATTATCTTCAGTTTAACTAATCATTAAAATAAGGTGCCACAGAACTAAATGCACAACACAGTGTGTTGTGCCGTAAATCCTAACTAAAGGTAAAGCGTAACTCCATTAGTTTGATGAAATAAGGCAAGCACATTATCTTAAAAAATAATGAAAGCCCTCAACCTTCTGAAATGACCAGTTTCTTTGCAGTACTTTTAAAACAGTTAATTGTTAATTACATAATAAACTACAGGTTGCTATTTTACCAAGGAAATAATAGCTTTTCATTAAATAAACAATTATGAAACTGCAAAAATATTGACTTAGAAATACACTTTGGTTCCTTAAAGACTAGGCCAATAGGGATTTTATGTGATTTCTCTGGGGGTTTTAAACGATTTTGCTCAGGTGTTCTTCCAGTCCAATGAGGTAGCAGAACTGATCTATCCCCTGATCTGCCACATGTACAGCACATCTTAGCTCACAGAGGAATAGGAAACTGCTTCCCAGATCTACCTTTTCCTCCTGCGGTGACTACATTACTAATGCAGATGTAGTAGTGAAGGTTCTAATAAACTATTCTAGGCACATCATACGAACTGTGTGCTTTCTACAGGCCCCTGGAACAATAGTAAAGCATCTTTGAAGAGAAGATTAAAATCGACACACAAAAGAGCTTTTTAAAGGCTCAGAACTAAGTAATTTGTTGCAGGTAGAGGACCAAGTTCGAGACTTTGCATCTGTCAGGCAGTTCCTAAGCTGCACCCCCACTTACCTAAAGCAATTTCTAAATATTTGCTCAACAAAATTGAAATTTTAAAGTTATTTTGTGCTTAAGGTAATCAACAATTGCTGTTTGCTAAGGACAAGAAACAATCAGTGCAAATCTATGTATAGTTCAGGTTATCTGAACATTAATAATGCTCAGATAGCTTGAGTAGTTGCCAATACTGTTGATTTACAGCCAAAACAAGTAGGTCTGAGAGATGCATGGGCTTTAAAACAATCAGAAGAGGGCTCTGCATTTTAAACCCATGGTCAAAGCAATTAATTCACATATTCATGGTGCTACAATCTCTAGGGGACAAGGTAGTATGTGGATATTCATGTAGAATTTAAGACCTGTATTTATGAATAAACATTTTAAGACAATCAAAATTCATAAGATCACAAAGTAGCTGAGCTTAATGCCCTCCCTCTTTGTTTTGTTTTCATTGTTGTTTAGCTTCTGCTGTGGCCAACTTTTGTTTGCTTTTATATTTTTGAAATATTTAAAGCTTGGCAAAGCTATGAAGAATAAATAATAAAATCCCATATACTCACCATCCCGACTAAGACTTGAGAATGAAGGTGCACATTTCCCCTTCAAACTGGAAAGAGGAAAGGCAAATTTGGAGGGAGGATGCACACTCTATGACAGCAAGCTGAGGCAGCTTCTCTTAGGTGGTGTCTCTCTCTCTCTCAGGTCACATGATATGAAGCAACAGGGGAAGAAAGAAGTTTGAGGAGTGGAGGGGGGCCTAGGGTAGGGGGAAGATGGAGGGAGCAGAAGGAGGGGATGGAGTGGGAACTGGGATTGGTGTGTAACATGAGAAAAGACTGTTTTAAAATACAAATTTAATAAAAATAAGGAAAAGAAAAAGAAATAGATTCTTTTCTCATACAATATATCCTGATTATAATTTTCCTTCCCCCCGCTCTTCACAGTTCCTCCCTTCTTCCCACACCTCCAAATCCACTCTCCTTCTATCTGTCATTAGAAAAGAACAGTCTTCTAAGAGATAACCACCAACATGGTAAAATAAAATATAATATGTAGCAAAAAATACCATATCAAAGTTGGATACAGCATCCTAACAGGAGGAAAAAAGTCCCAAGGGGGGCACAAGAGTCAGAGACCCACTTGTTCTCACAGTCAAGAGTCCCATAAAAAATACTAAGCTGATAGCTGTATTATATAGAGGACCTGGTGTATACCTATGCATGCACTGTATTTGTCACTTCTGTCTCTGTGAGCTCATATGCACCTTGCTTAGTTAATTCAGAGGGCCTCGCTCTGCTGATGTCCTC
>LOJH01016234.1:0-20555 GCA_001685095.1 Ellobius talpinus
CACACACACACACACACACACACACACACACGCACACACACACACATGCACACACACACAGCCCTCACTTGGTGGCTCACAACCATCTGTAGCTCCAGTTCTGGAAATCCATTGCCCTCTTCTGGCTTCTACAGGTACATTACAGAGATATACATGCCAGTGTAAGACTCATACACATAAAAATAAAGGAGAGTTCAGGAGAAGTCACACATCTGGAGTTGCAGATCTTCCTTGGTGCACATCATATATCTGAAAACACCCAGGAGTCTTACAGTTATGGCGAAAAGCCAGGCCATTGGGCAGTTTAGCTGGACAAGTCCAGGTGAATTCCTTCACACAAAGATCTTGTTGGTTCTGTAAGTGGACTCACAATACAACAGTTTAAGAAGAAAGATGGGTTCCTAATGCCTTCCAGGGATGGAGTGTTGGAGATCAGACCTCTGGAATAGAGTTCGCTGCAGTGTAACTTAACTGAATGAGAGGGAATCCCACAAAAATCAAAATCAATAGATTTTGCCATCATCCTTGAGTGGAGGCTCACTTTCAGTCCATATGTATGACTAAGACATCGTAAATAGCATCAGCCTAGCCATAGATTAGTAATAATCACACTGAAACACAGATTGTTAGGAAATATGCAGCTCTGTCTACAAAACCTGCACTAGTTAGCTAAGGCCTTTCTTATCTTGATGCCACTGACATCGGTGGCTGGGTGTCTCAGTGCATTCACCTGTGAGAAGAGCCAGAGGTCCTCGGTGTTTAGAGAGTAACTCCTTCCAGCCACCCTCTGCCTCGCCTCTGTGCTCGCTCGGAAACCCACCCCGTGGCAAGCACCACAGAGGCCAGAGTCGCTGTTTAGCCACCCAAAGTTCAGAGAGTGCCCCGTGAGAAGGAAACGTGTACCTTGAATCTGCAGTCTAATTGTTGAGAATGTTTTCATTTCTATGTGAACATATTTTTTTGCCCGTGTGACACAAACCATTGCACTGAAATTGTTGAAGAATTGGGTGTGTCTGCATTTTGCCCGTAACTGGCCGTGTTCTCATTGGATTTTTTTCCCTTTTCCTTTTATTTTTATTTTGTTTTGATACAGACAGAACTGGCCTGGTACTTGCTACGGTGGCCTGAGATGGCCTCAGATTTGCAGCAACTGCCCCGTCTTTGCTGTATATTGGGTGTGAATTGAACTTTCATGGATTTGGTTTGTAACTTAATGGGGAAAGTACCCATTCACATTGCTAAGGAAGGTTGATCCTTCTGTAGACTGAGGATCTACGGGTAATTGACAGAAATCTGATACACTGAATGGTACATGTATTTTCAGCATTCCACCTGCAACCTCAGGAGGGAGAAGGCTCAGCTTCCCAAGGGCTGTGAACGGAAGAACAAAGGCTAATAAAATCATTCTTCTTGTCGGGACTGTCTGTTCTGTTTCCCTGGCTTGCAGTCTCATCAGGATTTTGCAAAATCACAACCATATTGTTTATGCATATTGCATGAGTCTCACTGGATCATCTTCAAAGTGGTGGTGTGGCGTACTGTCAGGAGGCTCTTTATGTTAAGCGTCTTTTATGTTCCTTGGGGTGGGGTGAGTGGCAGGGATTTTGTGCTTCAAAATATATTCCCAGGGCTGTGTGTTCATGTGCTGTACATTTTTTTTAATTTAATACTAAACAGCACTTGTATTACTTTCATTTCTGAAGAGCGCCCCAAATTTACTTTAGTTAAGAAAATACATATTCTGTTTTTGTGTAGATAAATGATAAGTATAATAAAAATGAATTCCATTTAATTCTCTGACACATACAATTTCACTTTTGAAGGGGTCCATTAATGTGACAGTTTTATCCTAATTATTCTTTTAAGTTTCAAGAAATTGCTGTTGTTATAAAAAAATATCTTTGCCAAAAATATAACATAAAAGGGGCAAGGTGTTGGGGATTGAACCCAGGACCTTCAGAATTACCAACCTGACCCTTCTGAAAGCTATCCTATTTTCCTAAAATTGTATGAAAATTTCCATGACAACAGCGAAAACTACTCTTACTTTGCTAATAAGCAAACATAAAAATATTTCATCTCACAATAGTTGTACATTTGGAACAAAAGACTGCAGACCTAGGGATTGTCAGCAGCCAGCCATGAGAACTGATTGAATTATATGAGAAACCATAGGATAGTGTCTGTCAGTGGGTTTACTGCAGACTTGATTGAGCAAAAAAAGGCAGACCGATTTTCATAGGTCATCATATTCAGACCGACACAGCAAAGTGTCTGTATCCAATTCCTGGAACAGCAGCGTCGGACTTAATGTAAGGAAATAAGGCAGGGGGCTACGTGGCTGAGTGCTCAGTGCTAACTGGGCTGCAGAAATGGCTCAGCAGGTAAGAGTATGCACTGCCCTTCCAGGGAACCCAGGTTCTGGTCCCAGCACCTCTATCAGGTGGCTCACAACTAACTGTAACTCCTGCTCTGGGGTTCCAGTGCCCTCCTCTGGCTCCTTTAGGTACTACACACACACACACACACACACACACACACACACGGATACTCATACTGATACTCAATTTAAAGTGGTTTTTAAAAGCATCTAATAGATCATCCCCCTTCTGGAGGTTCCCTGGGAATGAAAATATATTTTATATTATTTTATTGAACTTCTGTTTACCCCTGCTATTCCTTTATATGCTTTTCAGGCTAATAGCGCTCTAGATTTATTTCCTTGGATTTATAAGTACAGTAATTATAGGAACCAAATGGTCAGCAGTCTGTATAACCAAAGAGCTTATGGTTCTTGTTTGTTAGGATATGAAAGGCTCCTACACAAACACGCCGAAAAGATGCCAGTCCCCTTGTACTCTCATTTCCTTGGCTTCTCACAGGAATGCATTTTTATCATTGCCTTTTATCATTGTGAAATACAACGGTCTCTTATGAACTACAGCAACAAAAAAGCACAGCCCCAGCACTTTTGGGCTTCCTGTGTCCCTTCTATGCTACAAAAACACAGATAACTTCCGGAACAATGGGAAGAAGCACCTGCGGCTCTTGCAGAGTACTCAAACTGAGTGGTTCCCAATCTGTAACTCAAGCTCCAGGGGGTATGACACCCTCTTCTTGGTTTCTTTCGGCACCTTCACACACAGGGTTGTGCACAACCCTCTTCCCACATATACACATAATTAAAACAAAAAAAATAGACAAATGGAATGTCACAAGTTGAATCCATGTTAGTGGCTGGGAACTGAACCCAAAGACAGGCTTTCTACAGTGTTCTAGTGGGGACTTTAGCTGGCATTAACGTGTCTCACTGGCAGCTGGAAGTTTGTAATTGGGTGAGGGTATGAAATCATTTCAATGCTTTGTTTTACACACACACACACACACACACACACACATTTAGTTTCCAGAATAGCCTAAAATCTGGTGACTTTATATACAAATTACATTGGAACACCCTTGGTTTCTAGGTGTGTGCTTCCTTCCCTAGAAAGGCTAATACTTGTCACAACTGTAAAGAGAGTGCAGGCTTCACCTCAGGGCTGATTTTCTCCTTTGTTAATGCTGCCAGGTGGAAGCTGTAAGGGCTGGGATAACGGTGCACAAGTGTGGCCCACCTGATTGTCGAGCTTTTCTGTGAATCCAAGTCTGAAGAGAATCTGCGTGACCTGTGTGAGCAGGATTGTGGCTGCTGCTGCTGCTTTTACTGGCAAACAGTGGCCATGAGCCAAAGCCTACTTGACTCTTACAGCTGTTTGAGGTGACTCATTTCCCCTCTTTTCCCAGCTGACCCATTCAGCATGCGGATAGCTACCCTCGTGCTACACCAGTCACCCCCCCCCCACTTTTCAACTGTGGGAGCATTTTAGAGGCTCCTGTCTTCGGGCCGAGTTGTTTCTACCATCAGAGTGTCAGCAGACAGGAGGAGCTGAGGAGAAGCTGTGACATGGTAATTTTATGGCCAGGCATTCCTGGCTTGGTGTCATCATCTGCCACCCTCTCCTGCTTTCTCTCAAACCGCCTCTGACATTAGCCTGGCCTTCTAGCGATGTTGACAGTGCTCAGAGTCCAGAAGGATCATCACGATGGCTAGCACAGCCATCTGACTAGTTGGAACTCACTTCTGGGTCCAAGAAAGTCCTGTTATCTCCAGGGAGATAAGAGGAAAGCAGTAGATTCCCCAGAGCTGGAGTTACAGGTGGGGTAAGCTGTCTCACATGGGGGCTGGGAACAGAGCTCTAAGCAGAGCTCTGGAAGAGCAAGGGATGCTCTCTCATCAGTATCTCTTCTCATAGAAATACATATCGTGAAGTTGGGCCAATCGCTTAGCTGGTGAGGTGCTTGTTCTGCAGTGTGGAGACCCGACTGTGATCCCTAGACTCCATGTAAAAAGATGGGTATAGTGGCCACGCTTGTAATTCCAGTGTTCTGGAAGAAGAGACAGGATGTAGACTTGAGGTTCCTGGAAGATCAGACTAACCTAGACAACAAGGCCACAGTTCCCAATGAGGGACTCTGTCTCAAAAAATAAAATGAAGACCCATTGAAGAAGACACTGGATATTTATTTACCACTGGGACCCCTCCTCACGAATGCATATTTGAACACCTACACATCAAAAACACACAAAGACACAAAAAAGAAATGTTTATCCCATGGCTTGAAAACAATATGCATAAAATAAACATCTGAGATTGTGTTTTTCTCTGACACTTTCAGTATTCTATATACAAATAGTTGACTCGAAATGGTGGAGAATAGCCATGGCTTTTCAAATCCGAATTAGCATGTGAGCTGGCTAGTTTTACATTAACTCCACCCAAGCTAGAGTCATTTGGGAAAAGGGAGCCTCAGTTAAGAAAATGCCCCCAGGAGATTGGCCTGGAGACAAGTCTGTGGCCTTTTCTTGATTAATGATTAAAATGGAAGGGCACAGCTCACTGTGGGAGGAGCTATCCCTGGTCTGGTGGTCCTGAGTTCTGTAAGAAGCTAGACTGAGCAAGTCAAGAGCAAGCAAGCCAGTAAGCAGCATCCTCCATGGCCTCTGCACCCGCTCCGGCCTCCAGGTTCCTGCTCTCCTTGAGTTCCTGTCCTGACTTCCCTCGTGATAGATTGTAACCTGTGAGGTGAAATAAAATCTTGGCTTTCCAAGTTGCTTTTGCTCATGGAGTTTCATCACAGCAGTAGAAAATCTAATCAAGATGGTATATTTACAATTGCATTCATCCTTTGTGTATAACAAATGATATGGCTAAATGTACATTATCTATTTAGTATATGTGCATTTTATGTTGTAGGAATTTTATATAGAGAATGGAGAAGAGATATGAAGAAAGCAAGAGGTGCTGAAAACATAAGCATCAACTGACTGATCCATACGAGTTAATAGTAAATCAAATTGATCAGAGGAAAAAGGCAATCTAATTCTAGCTTTAATTGCCCATTCAGTTTAGCCAAATACCAGTTGACCCCATGTGTAGAGACATAGAAGACCATCTGCCAGGAGGGCTGTTGGGCTCTCTCTGCTTGCCAGGATTGTATTTGCTGGAGGACAGAAAGCCATGCAAATCTAAATCCCGAATGCTAAGGTCTGGTGTGAGAGAGCTCTATACTGCTTGTGGCAAGAAGTGAGCAACACTCCTGCAAAAGGAATGGGTTGGACCAAATATGAGAAAAGGGCACAGCCACACAAGGTAGCCATTAAAAATGACAGGGTATAAAAAATGTATTCAGATAGAGAGCTGCCCAGGACACATTAGATGGAAAATTAAAGTCAACAGGAATATAGTTGATGGAATCTTATTTGCATATGATAGTGCATGATGTGTGGATAAACACAAATCTCTCTCTTTCTTTCTCCCCCCCCATCTACCTTTAGAGACATTTTTTTTGAGAAAGTTAGTTTGGTATGGTGTAATTTTGGGTGATTTTAATTTTATTCCTATGTATGTTCTTATTTTGTAAATTTTTATTTTCGTAGGAGGACCATTAATGTTTGTGAACAATGTAAGCACTAAACGAATTTGAAAGCAAGCCAATGACTCTGTCTTTAAGTTCTGAAGACAGAGGCTTTTTAAAGTTTCCTGAATTCAAAGTTTCACCCTAAGAGCTGATTAGCCCTTTCTTGCAAGAGAGTGACTTGGCAGCCCAGGTACCAAAGTCCATCTGTCCTGGTGGTGTGACAAAAGTCTCTTACCTTGAGTGCTGGCCAAATAAATAGGCCACAATACTCACTCACATGCAACTCCTTAGACAGCCAGTGAACATGTGTTAAACGCCCAACATGTGTCTTCATTATATCACTTCATGTATTATGAATAACTACTATAGATTTTTGATACAATAAGGACAATATATCAAACAATAAACATTAGAGATGGAAAGTCTGGCTTTGGACTAGGCCATAGGAGGGTGGGGGCTTCCTTGGATTTCTTCCCTGTATTTTTGTTATCAAACCTCAGCAGAGAAGCATTGAAACAGTGAATGCAGATTCCAAAGATACTGACTACATCCAAGCTCTCCTCTGTCAAAATCCAGTGTGAGAATGCTTTTCTATATTCCACCACAAAACAAACAGAACCGACACAAAACCAAGCGGACAATTTTTTTCTTCTATCCTAAGTAGGAACCAAAAGAAGACAATAGATTTTAATCAAAGAAGCCACTACCCTGAGCTTACTGATAGAATTGTGATGTCGGTCAGGCCAGAAGTCTTCCTTTCTTCCTTTTTGCTCTTTTCTTTTGTCGTCTTCTCCTCCTCTTCCTCCTCCTCCTCCTCCTCCTTCTCCCCCCCTCTCTGTTTCTTTCTCCCTCTCATTCTCCATGTCTTTAACTCCTACCCCTTTCTCTTTCAAGACATGGTCTCTCTATGTTGACTAGAATGGCCTCAAATACACAACACTCAATCATCAATCTTTTGGCCTCAGTTTTCCCAGTGCATGGATAAAAGGCATGCATGCACCCTCATGCCTGAAAACCTAGACACTGTGAAAAACCTACATACAGGCTGTTTGCTTTTGTTAATGAAACAGGTGTAATTATTTAATATAGACAATAAAATATAAGTCATGCTAATTCAGGGTCCTGGTTAATGTAAGACTAAGCACTTATCAGAATTAATCCACTTAATTTACAAAAAGAAAAAAAAACTAAACTATTATCAGTACTTCCACTAGTGGTGATGATTTGTAGGTGCATGGAGTAGGGTATAAAATGGAATCTCGGATTCATTTTGATTTGCATCTCCCTGATGACGAAGGATGTTGAACTTTTTTAAAGTGTTTCTCAGTCATTTGAGATTTTTCTATTGAGAATTCTCTGTTTAGATCTGTATTCCATTTTTAAAACCTTGATTATTTGGTTTGTTGCTGTCTAGTTTCTTGAAGTCTTTATATATTTTGGAAATCAGCCCTCTGTCAGGCTAGATAACCCAGAGACTTAGGATAGAGTCAAACTTGACTGGAAGAAAAAAAATGTCGGTGTAATGATGCCTAATGATTCTTCTATATTCGTGGCTTGGTGCCGAGGGAGGCTTCATCCAGCAACTGATGGAAATAGAAGCAGACCCACAGCCAAACATTAGGTGGAGCTTGGGGATCCCACAGAAGAAGGAGAGACAAGACTGTAGGAGCCAGAGGGGTCAGGGATGCCAAAGAAAATCCACAGAATCAACTAATTTTGGCTTATAGGGGCTCACAGAGACCGAACTGACAAACAGAGACCCTACATCAGCCTGATATGTCACAGTTGTGTAGCATGGTCTTCTTGTAGGACTCCTAACTGTGGGAGCAGGGGCTGTCTCTGACTCTCTTTCTTGCTTTTGGAACGCATTTCTTGTACCTTGCCCAGCTTTAATACATAGGCGGTATTAGTCTTTACTGCAACTTGATATGCCGTGCTTTGTTGATATCCATGGGAGACTTGTCCTTCCCTAAACAGAAATGGAGGAGGTTTGGATTATGGGGTGGAAACAGAAAGGGGAGTTGGGGAGAGGGACGAGGAGGAGAGGAGGGAGGGGAACTATGTGTGGGGTGTATAATAAATAAATAAATTAATTAAAAGAATATATAATATATAAACTGTGTGGGGGATGTATAATAAATAAATTAATTATTTGAAAGAAAAGAAAATTCTCCAAATGCAGGCCTTATTGTATAAGAGTAAATAAATGTGTGCTTGTAGGCGTGAAAAGCTGACTTAGTGGTTAAGAACACTAGAGGTTCCTGTAGAGGAGAGAGTAGATACCAGCACCCACATTGGGTAGACCTGTAACTCCTCCAGGGAACCCATGCCCTCTTCTGGCCTCCCCAGACACCTGCACACATGGACCCTTATTTATAGTCACACACACAATAAAAATCCTATATCAAAAAACATAACTGGAAGAATTTTAAAGTTTCATTGCTGATGACATTGCAGGCTAACACTTATCCTTCGTGAGTCTTTGTGACGTATGCTTGTGACCCCAGACAGCAGAAGATGAAGAACCCAAGCAGAAGGTGACTGATGTACTTTTTTTCTCCTACATTTTGTATACTTGGCATTCCGATTGATTTTTGAACAGTGCCTAAGGCGTTTAATATTTAAAATATACTGATTTGGGACTATTTTTTCAGTGTCTGAATTCACAACCTTGGTATATAATTTATGTTTATTTTTAATGCAGAGTTCTACTTTTTCGGGTGACTTTTTTACATGTTGACAACTGTATCGCGCACAATGTTGACTATGAACTTGTTGCCCAGGTCTGACGTCATGCTTTTCCCTTTCTTCCTTGGACTGAAATGAAATGCTTTATTATCTTCCATTCGAGAATGATTTCAAAACCAGTAATAAAGCAGGCACCCTGAGTTTAAGTGATCAGCTGTTAGTTCTACAGCGTCTTTAAGATTGCAAAAGGGACTAAGAAATTGTTTACTTCTCTTACACCAGTAGTTCAGGTTTATTACTGGATTTAAAAAAATTCCCAAAAGTTATAAAGAGAACAAAATCAACCATAACTCTAAGTACTGTGAACATTTTGGGAAAAATAAACCCAAATGTTATATTTACATATACAGGCATAAATAAAATCAAACAAGACTTATCATTTTATAAACTACACACTTTGCACACTTGAAGAAAAACATTTTAATGAGCTGGCGAGATGAATCAGAAGTGGCAAGTGCTTGCTGCTCTTCCAGTAATCTAGGGGGGCACTCCCAGTGCCCACATCTACTGGGCAGCTTACAACTAACTGCTTGTTGCTCTAGCTCCAGGAGATCTGACGCCCTCTCTGGCTACTACAGACACCTACATACACAGGCGTGTACACTCACACATGTATGCATATGATTAAAAATAAAACGATTCTCTAAAATATTATTATTATTTGGGGAGTGTGTGTGTGTGTGTGCGTGTGCGTGTGCACATGAGTAAATTAGGTCAGAGGACAAATTCATGGAGTCACTTCTGTCCTGCCTTTCTGTGGATCTAGAGATCAAGCTTAGGTCATCAGTCTTGTGTGGCATGTGCTTTTACCTGAAGGTTTCTACACATAAACTTTCTACCACTTTATATACCATATTAAATAAATTCTTAAATGAAGAAATGTAATATTTCTTGTGAGCATGAGTTATTTTGCAGCTGAAAACGATGATGTGTTACTGTCCTTGTTTTAAGAAAAATCTCGTTTACTTATTTATTTATTTACCTACCTACTTATTTATTGAGGCAGGCTTTCACTATGTAGCCCTGGCTGGCCTGGAAGTCACTATGTAGAGCAGGCTGGCCTCGTTCACAGAGATCTGCCTCTCTGCCACCTCTGCCTCTCAAGTGGTGGGATTTAAAAGGTATGCACGCACCATCACCCCCAGATAGATCTTATTGGATTATGCATGTGTGTATGTGCACATGTCCACTTGTGTACATCAGAGAAGTGTCCGCAGAAGTCAGTTCCCCGGAGCTGGGGTCGTAATACCGGTGGTTATGAGTATTGAAATAAGTGCTGGGAACTGAACTTGGGTCACCAGCAAGAGCGGTAAGAGTTCTTAACTCCAGCCCCTGAATTACTGTTCTTGCTCTAATAAAATAACTCAAGGAAGGAGGAGTTTGTTTTGTCTTACAAGGAGAGCTTCGCCATAGGAGCTTGGAGTAGTTGGTCTCTTTACCTCCAGTCGGGTAGCAGAGAGAGAGAATATGGCTGGGCTCAGTGTCTCCTTTTCATTCAGTCCAGGCTGAAAAGGTGGGCCATTCCAACTCAGCTAACCCCCTTGGGAACTCCCTCATAGACATGCCTAGGGGTGTGTTTCTAGGTGACTCCAAATTCCTTCAGGTTTACAGTCAGCATCTTCCATCACCCGTGGATTAGAGTATGTGCCTTTCTCTCTGCCCACATTTCTTTGTAGGCTCAGGCCTTGGCTGACACAGTGTCTTTCAGGTACTGCCACTGCACGCTGTGCGGTTTTTAAAGAGGAACCAAGCAGAGTTTTGCTATGGCAGTGAGAAAGCCGTAAGATGGAGAGAAAGACCAGGGTCTGTGTCTGGCCGTAACAGAAGACTGATGCCTGGTCTGCATGCGGAACGTTCACAGTGCAGGGCTCAGCAAGGGCAGGGGAAGGGGACCAGGGGAGACATGACACTAAGCCGTGGTATCACAAGGGATGAGGAGGGAGAGAGCAGTCTAGTGAGTTTCAGTAGAGCTTAGGGAGGAGAATCCACTGGATCTTAAGAAGGGTTTTGAAAGTTGGCCTAAGATTGTGAACCTTCATCTAATATGTAGCACCCCCAGAAATGTCCCAGAGAGAATCCCATGAGTAATCTTTGGTTTAAAAGAGTCTAATTGTCCTGGCTAGGGCAGTGAATTTACTTACTTATTTATTTATTTGTTTATTATTTAGGGTCTCACGTAGGTCAATCTGGCCTTGACCTTGCTAAACAGTAGAGTGTTACTTTGAATTTGTGCTCCTCCTGCTGCCACTTCCTCCACCCCTTCTGGCTCCTCTGGCTCCTGAGGTCTAGGCTATGGGCATGTGCCACTGTGTAAGGTTTATGTGGTGCCAGGGAACACTGTCTCCATGATCTGCAACCCTAGCCCCTTAGGACAGGGATGCTTAGCGGGTGACCCCTGAGCTGCAATGATCTTGGGAGTTCCTCTGCTATGCGAATACGCAGGCGGCATGACAGACCAGAAATACACTAAGTCAGAAACACGGCAGTCTGTTTTTAATAAGCCTCCAGGTGATGGTGACTGGCATGCGCACTCATGGACCAGTGGAAGAGGAGAATGGGGGAGCATGCTTTTCCCATGAGTCACCTGATACAACTTGGATTTATTGCCTTCAGGTGTTTTAAGTCAAGGGCAATTCAGCCCGTGGCATGTTAACACATTGCCCACAGCATAAAGGGAGAGTAAAATTTATTCCTTCACCCAAAGCTCATGCTAAAGTGGTCACCGCCCTGCGCTTTGCTGCATTCCACACGAGTGATACAAAACATATGCTGACCTCAACTATTTTCCAGAGAAATTCAATAGGGGAAAGCAACAAAGCCGCGGGCTCCTCCTATCCCTAGATGCCACTATTTCTAACTGGCTGAGCGCTTGCTACAGCTCTGTTACTTCTGCTCTGGAGGTAGCCGCTGACTTCATGCCAGCGTCGCACTCAGAAACACTCGCTCTGCTTCGGCTTTGCGTCGAGCAGAGTGTTCTGGATGGAGTACGCATGAGATGCTGGCGAAAGTCTCACACTCAAGGAATGCTGGCGCCCGCCATGTTCCTGAGGGCCAGGCTTGGCAGGAGACTTTCCTTTAGGTTCTTCTAAATTAGTTATTTTCTTGCTGTGATCCAAAAAGAAAGAAAGAAAAAAGAACAGGACAAAAGCAGCTTAAAGGAGAAACAGCTTATTTTGCTTCCTTGCCTTAAAGATGGAACAGGTCCCTCCGAGTGGGGAAGACAGGAAGGCAGGAGTACAAGTTGGCCCATGGCTCTCATCAGTCCCCAGTGAGGGAGCAGGAATGAATTGGGACTGGAAGGGCTTTCATAAAACCTCAACACCGGCCCCCAGTAACCCCTTTCCCCCAGTAAGGCTTCACAACTTTCCGAAACAGCGCCACCAGCTGGGGCCAAGGGTGCAAATGCACACATCCATTTAGGCATTCAAACCACACCACCTCCAATTGCTTAATGTGCTCAAGCATGCGAGCTGGGGGTTTACAGCCAGGAGCCTCAGCATCCTGCCCTGAGCTGGCAGCCGTGCAGATCTTCCTCTGCTCCCCCAGAGGGGTTCACGCAACGCTCTGGTCTCAGTAAAATCACAGTCTCCCGGAGCCTGCTTTCCCAACACATTATTTTGTTTCGTAGACAGGTTATGAATCCAATCAGACACCCCTGGTACCTGAAAGGAAGCATAGGCCATAAAGAACTTCTACTTTCTTGGCTGAGAACTACCACCCATGCTCCCTCGATCCCTTCCAGAGACTGGCCACATACTCCTTACTGGCAATAGAGGCTGAGTCAGCCGTGCGGCATGTCCAAGCTCAGCGTCAGACAGGCAAAGCGGCAGCCAAGGGGTTACCTGAGAATCAGCGCTGCAGAGGCTCTTCACAGGCAAAACTCCTCTCTCCCTGCTGGTGCTGACGGTGACTGCTGCATCACCTCACTCTGTACGTTACGTCCAATAGTAAAGGCGGGGTGGGCGTGGAGAACGAGTTACATTATAGATGTGGATCAAGGGTTATGAACATCGGTGGTAATGCTAGTTTTCTATTGCTGTTAACGAAAACAAAGAAAACAAAACGAAGAAAAGACCAGCTCAGTGGGTAAAGGTGCTTATTGCCAAGACTAACAACCGAAGTTCAGGCTCCAAACGCACACAGTAGGTGAGAGTCCAGCTTACAAGTTGCCTTCTGACCTCTATGTGCTTTCTGTGGAATGCACAGGCACACACACGTGCGCAAGAGTCTTGTGAGGCTAAAGATTCTGGGTCTCAGTTTCAATTCCAGGAAAGCTGGCCTGGGAGAATTCCTGAACAATCCTGTGTCTTCAGTCTCTGAACCCCACCGGACATGAGAGCAGAGAGCCTGGGAAGGCCAGAGACCACGGGGAGCCTGTGTTCCTGACCCTACCTATGTTTCATGGTTCTGGCTTCTCAGTCCTGGTGACACAGCCTAGAGTCATGGGAGGGACTGAACAGTTGTCCAGTTGAGAATGGCCTGAGCTATGTCTGTGGGAGACTGTCTAGATTGCTAACCAATGTGGCCGAGCCCAGCTCATTGTGGGCAGCACCGTCCGAGCCGAGGCAGATGTCCTGGACTGGATAAGACAGTTCGCTAAGCATGAGTCTGCGAGTGAGCCTGGAGTAACGAGCAAGCAGCACTCCTCTGCGGTTCCTGTCTCCAAGTTCTTGACATGGGTTCCTGCCCTGACTTCCCTCCGTGGTAGATTGGAGACCTGGACGTGCAAGCCAAATAAACCCTTTCCTCCCTTAGTTGCTTTTGCTCAGGGTAGATTATCACAGCAACAGAAAGCAAACTAGCTGGCTTTGCTGTCGCCTCCCTTTCTTGTTTTGAATTTAAACCACCACACACCCATGCCAGCTCTGCTCCCCAAATGAGTAGAAGGCGGTATCTACTGCCCTATACCACACACGTGCACGCACGCGCAAACCCATGAACACATCCATACCCGTACACTTCACTTCCCTCTTGTTACGAGCCCACATGACAGTTTTCTAATGCTATCCCAGCGTTCCTCAAAGCTGTGGCATCCCTCACTCCTGAGCTTGGGGTCCTGTATCAGATCTCTCTTGTGCACACAGACTGCACTTTTGGGGAAGGAAACAGATTAAACCTTGGTCCTGAGTACAAATCAAAGAGCCCTGATTCCGCTACAGGTGAGGAGGTCTGCGAGAAGTTAGATGAGAAGAAAACTCACCGTGCAATAAAGGCCATGGGTAATTTCGTAGATTCTCAAGAGCCAGGGTTCTGATATATATATATATATTTCTCTTATCAGGAAGCCCATAAGTGCAGGCCACCCACCCAAGTCTTTTAGCCCTGAAATTATTCCTCGGGTCCCTGGCAGTGCATCAGCCTGTCCTGGGCATTCTGTGACCCATGCTTCCTTCTGGGGCTGTTCAGGATTGTTGTTGACCAGGCTTCTGAAGCTTCTTGCTAAGGATAAGAAGAAACAGTCACCCTAAGAGCAGTGGAGGGCCCCGAGGATGCCAGTCGCAAAACAGTGAGAGGTGAGGGCACAGCTTGGATGGGAATTCACTTTTTCCCTTCAGACTTTATCCATCTTCAGTGACTTAAAAACCTAGCTCTCTGGTGAAATGTGGACAAGCTGTCTCCAAAAATCTGATCTAAAGTTGCCAAGGAAAATCAGAAGAGAAGCAATTAGAATGATTTATCCGGTCTCATCTAACTGGTTATCAGCAAAGTGACTGAACATAGCATTGATTTCCAATAGGTAATTTGTCTCAGGGATAGTGAACACTATCCATTGTACAGTGGCGCAGGGCATGATGGGGGAGCCGTTAATTTCACAAGCATATACTTGACATTGAACATTCAGCTTAAATGTTTACATCGACAAAGAAGTTCTAGTTAGTTAGTTAGTATCAGTTAGTTCAATAGTTAATTCAAGCAGTGGGTTGCTTGCCACCTCCACTTACCTATCATACTAGTACAAAGGGACATTGACACATTCTCTCTTTCCCTGAATTTATGCGATTGTGAATACAATTGAATTCATACAAAAAAAGCAGTTTTTCAAGAGGTAAATATGGAAAGATTCATCTTCAGACCCTTAGAATGCCTTAAGAAATATGGCCTGTTTCCCTTTGGGTCTTGATACTCAGATTCAAAGGTCACTGTGTTCTGACAACTGGCTGGAATAAGAAAGTGCCACATCTAGCTGAGTGCTTCTGAAACTTGAGTGTGAAGGACAGATCTTGCTTAAAGGGCATGATCAGGAGCGAAGGGTCTGTATGAAGCCAGAGATGCTGCCTGGGGACAGGAACCAAGGCTCCTGCTGTTATGTAGATCATATTCATCCATTTGTTTACAGACAGGTCTCACTGTAGTCTGGGCTAGTCTCAAACTTTCTCTGTAGCCCAGAATGGCCTAAAACTTACAGTCCTTCTGCCTTTTCCCTGTCCCTGGTGTTGGGATTATAGGCATATGCCACCATACCCAGCTGTGCTGGCTAGTACTTTTCCATTTGACACACACGAGAGTCACATGGGAAGAGGGAACCTCAATAAAATCTGACCTGTGGGCATGTGAGGGGGCATTTCCTTGGTTGATGATTAATGTCAGAGAGCCCAGATTCCTGAGGGGAGCGTGCCATCCCTGAGCAAGTGGTCTTGGATTCCATAAGAAGGCAGCAGGGCACACTATGGGCAAAGCATTATACAGCATCCCTAGGTGGGTGGCCTCTGCTTCAGCCCCTCCTCCAGCTTCTTGCTTTGAGTTCCTGCCTTGACTTTCCTCCTCAACTTGCTTTTTGCTCATGGTGTTTGTCCCAGCAACCAAAAGCAAAGTAAAACACCAGCTCTGGATTTATGTTGAAGTACCAAGGACCCAGAAGATGTAAATGAAAACAAAGACTGAGAAAACTGACAACTTTGGAGCCAGAGCTCTGAGCAGCTGTAATCTGCTTCTCCTCACTAGATAAATAATCCCAAGGAATATTCTGGAACCACTTTTGGTAACTAGTTTTCTTACAAGTAAATGCAATCATCATCATGACATTTGTTCCAGTCAAATGACAAATCAGGCAGGCGAGGGGTTTTTCATGGCAAGCTTTGCACATAATCACTACTACAGGTACATTCCCACAGTGTGCTCCGTGGCGCTTTGAAGGAGAATGTTCATGGTTACACCTGGGGGAAAGCACCTTAACAAAGGTGAGGAATCCATTTCTCTCCATATTGGAAAACCACCCAGTGTCTTTCTTCACTAAAAGCTGGGAATGTCTTTGGGGTCAAAGGACTACATTTCGGTAGTCAAAATGTTTAAGCCAAAACATCATCTTCTGGTTTCGCCATAGTCAGAATATGGGAATGCCAGAAAGTGGGGTGTTGGGGGGTGACTTTTCATTACTTCTATTCTTGGTGTACCCCTCTCCTAGACACCATACAGAGGATGTGAATGCAACCTGAGGCACGCTGACACCTAGAATGGGGATTGACTGTCCTGCATATTCCCAGCCCCCCTTATTCATTCAATAAAGCCTTATTAGCTCCAAGGTAGTGATGCTCGCTCAGTGGTACCCTATTTCCTGTGACCCATTCTGCTGGACAGGCACTTTACACTTCCACGAGAGGGTCCCCCTTAAGCTCCCACCTATAAATCCATAATAAACTTCTCTCTAAAACTTATCCTCTTTGGTCTGAGCATTTTATTCTTCAAATTTGTGAGACAAGAAAGCATAAGCCTTCAGCTTAGGGCAGCTTTGGTGGCCATCTAGCATCTGGGACTCTCGATTCCCTCCAGACTCCACTGTTCTCAAAGACATCACAATATACCCATGTCATTTTCAACAGTTTGGCAGAGAGAAAGCCGTTGATGGGAAATAGTTAACCACCACTCTATGTGTGGTTTCATTGAGATTCACTTCAACTGGTGACTGCTGACATTCATAGCTTCTTCATAAAAACCGAGGCTGACTGTAATGACTAGGCAAACTGTTTGCTCTCTTGTGGACTTAGGACTTTGAAGGGCTTTGCAGACAACGGTGGGCCTTGACGAGATGCCACTGCATGCGAGCTGAGCAAACACGCAATGTGTGCCCTGAGCAGGAGGACTTCTGTTTGGTTAATGGAAATCTCACAGCTGAACAAACTGCAGACTGGTGTTTGTCAGGGGGCCTTTCTTTTCCTGTGTAAACCAACCAGGAAGGTGAACTCCTGGAGGGTAACCCGCAGGGTGCCTTCTGGGTAAACAGCAGATCTGCAAAAGGCCCTTTATTTACACCTGATGGCTTTTCCAGTAAATTCTAATATAAGGGGCTCATTTAGCCACCCCATCCCTTACTCTCCTTCCCACCCCGTCTGGAAGAAGAGGAACCTGTATGTCCACTCTCATTTTGTCTGCCCCACGGAGTGGGGTGGCTTGGCATTCAAGGCTTTCAACAATCTGTGTAACGGACTTGGAGTTACAGGTTTTTAAATGACCAGGGAATAACTTCCCCTCTTGATAGGGTCTCAACCAAGTGAATAATGGTAGCTACTACTCCAGGCCTTTTTTGGTAATGACCTTGAAACAAACAAACAACTAGAATAGCAGTCACTCTTAGATCAATAAAGACAAGACATAAAATGATTGGGAATGAGTGGAAACAGATTGGTGCTCAACTCAGATTTCTTTTCAAGAAACAACTATTTATCTTCTCTAATTTATTGCAACCTTTACAGAGATCCTTGTATCTCCGCTTCTGTTTCCCTCCCACTCTACATTGGCCTAGCTTGAGATTATTCAAGTCACAAATCATGGGACATGGCTTGATGGTCCTTGATGCACCTCTGCATCTTGAAAGGTCACCAGAGGTGTCCACATTGTTTTCATTTTTAATTATTTTTATGTGTATAAGCGTGCTTGCTTGTCTGTATCTATGTCATATGGATGCAGTGCCAGTTGAGGCCAGAAGAGAGTGTTGGGTCCCCTTGAAAGAGGAGTTAACAAGAGCTTGTGAGCATCAGTGTTGAGAACCAAACTATTCTACATTTCTTCCCAGAACCTGATCTGTACTTTTTGCCGTTCATTTATTGGTTTTCTATCTCTCCTCATGAGGAATAAACTTTCTGAAGAGAGTAATTTATTCAACTTGCTCATTACTGTATTTCTAGTGTGGCTAATAGAGGCTAGAGTATGCGTGAGAAGAGGGATGGATGGATGAGCTAAATGATGGTATGTGACAGAAGAGACTCCTGTAAGCCATTTTTTTGGCGGGGGGGAGATCGTGGCTAGCTTAAAATCTTCTAGCAACTTGTGTGTAGATGTTAACCACACTCGTCCTTACTAATAGGAGGTTTTCTGTTTCACTATTTTTCCTGAGAGCATTTTGTGCACAAGTATACTTCTGTTTATATAGGTGTTCATGTGTATATGTGTATGAAGGTCAGAAGTCAAGGCACTGTTCCTCCCTGACATACACACACACTTTGAAACAGGGTCTCTCACTAGCTTGAACTCAGTAGCCCGGGGAACCTCAGGGATTCACCTCTCTGCCTCTCTACCACCACAATTACAGGTATGTGGTCCCACACCCAGCTTTTCACACGGGTTTCTGGGTATCAGATTCTAGATTTCTTGCTTACAAAGAAATCACATCACCAACTTAGCCATCCCCCATCATAAGAACACATTTTGAAAATGGCAAAAACTGATCTCCTGGATAGGTCGTGAACTAGAAAACCATCTCTTATGTCCAGCCACCAACAATTGGAGCCTACTTTCTTTAGACTCAAACATTTTCTAACCTTGTAAAATTCTATCAGAAGAATGAATTACTGGGATTGAAATGAATATCAGTCAGGCATGGTGGTGCATGCCTTTAATCCCATCAGTGAAGAGGTGCCAGCAAGAGGGTCATGAGTTCAAAGTCAGTCTAGGATAAATAGCAAGATCTTGTCTTCAAAAACTGAGGTCTGGAGATATAACCCAGGGGGAAAGTTCTGTCCTTTGATGCCCAAGCATCTTGGTTTGATCCTCAGAACCATAAAACAAAATTAAAATGAACAGATAAATATAAACACTAATAAAACAAACTAATACATAAAAATACCAAGACATGGAAAGATTCTGACATCTATACTTGGAAGGGTTACCAAGGAAAATGCCAGATGCTCAGCTACATTCTAATTTCAGGTAAATAACAAATCATTTTCTGCTTTACTACCACATGGAACATACATAAAATAAAAACTATTCATTGCCTGATATAAAATTGTAACCGGACATACTGTGTTTTTATTTCCCAGACCTAACAGCTATGAAAAAGACAATGCCACAGATCCAGAATTTGAATCTAATTTTATAATCCACTTTCCTTTCCATTGCTCTACACAGACAATCCAGAAGGGAAAACTCTCTTTGGGTGTTGCTGTTGTTGTTGTTGTTTTGAACTCACTGAGATCCACCTGCCTCTTCTTCTTGAGTGCTGGGATTAAAGGCGTGTGCCACCTCTTGTGTTTGCAGTTTCTCCTTTCCACACAATGTGTAAATATAGAACTCTATAATTCAGTAGTAGAGCACCTGCCTGGTATGAGATTTAGTTCTCAGCTGAGATTTAGTTCTCAGCTCTCCAAAACCAACGTGAAGAAACATAAGAACATTCAGACAGCCTCCATGTTTCATTTAGGGTTTTATTTCTAGGAAGAGACATCATGACCACAGCAACCCTAATAAACGAAAACATTTAATTGGGGTGGCTCGCTTACAGTTTCAGAGTTTCAGTTCATTATCATCATGGCAGGGAGCATGGTGGCATGCAGGCAGACACAATGATGGATGCTGGAGAAGTAGCTAAGAGTCCTACACATCTTCCAGGCCACAGGAAGTTAGCTGAAACACTGGGTGGTATCCTGAGCATAGGAGCCCTCAAAGCCTGCCCCCATAGTGACACACTTCCTTCAACAAGGCCACACCCACTCCAACAAAGCCATACCTTCTAACAGTGTCACTCCCGTTGAGATCATGGGGGCCAATTAACTCAAACTACCACACTCCATGTTCTAGTTTTTCTCTCTGCAAAGAACTGAGATTTTAATGCTGAATATGGTCAACAGCTTTTCTAGTTATGCATTTCACACAGCTAAGAGTAAGTATTAATATCCAATGACTTTTCATTACCAGCACAAGTAATTATATCTAGATAATTCCATTGATAATACAATGAGGTCAGTTTAAAGGTTGGCTTTGACACTGAAGGGTGTTATGAAAAATTCATTTATTTTTGATCTCATTTCCTAATAGAAATCCCAAACCTAAATGGAATTTTGGAAATCATCTCCATGGCAACTAGTTACCACCTTCATCATAGTCTGGACAGTGTGAAATTCCCCAGAAAAGATCCAATATTTATGTAAGTCTGACTTTCAAGTCAGTAAAAAAACAAAACAAATATTCACAAAATAGAACTATATATCCAAACTTGAAACTGAATGGCTTTCAAAATATTTACTATTTTTCTGAAACCATCCTGACAAGAACTAATGGATTGCCTTGTGATATTCAAGGATCCTGTTTTCTTTACAGCAACCTGTGCCCAACAGTGAAAATTCATTAATACGGTATGAAAGCAGGATACATAAATTAACTTAGAACCAGATAAATAGAGCTTTAAAGTGGCTGGAGAGTTGCTAGAAAAATGTATGCTTCATTGCAATACTTTTCACAAATAAATCTATAAAATGTCAACAGTGGGGTCACATGTAGCTCAGTGGTAAAGGGCTTGCTAGGCTCAAGGTCCTGGGTTCAGTTTCCAAAGGGATGAGGAGAGACAGGAGGAGGGGGAAGAAGAAGAGGTTGAAGGAAGGTATCTTCTCTCTCTCTCTCTCTCTCTCTCTCTCTCT
>LOJH01016235.1:29182-40334 GCA_001685095.1 Ellobius talpinus
TCTCTCTCTCTCTCTCTCTCTCTCTCTCTCTCTCTCTCTCCTCCCCCTCCCTCCCTCCTCCCCTTCTTAAATGATTTATTTTGAGACAGGGTTTCTCTGTTGTAGCCTTGACTGTCTTGGATTGGAACTCACTCTGTAGACCAGGTTGACCTCAAACTCAACAGAGATCTACCTGCCTTTGTCCTGAGTGCTGGGATTCATGTGTGCGCACCATCAACGCCTGGCGTGTGTGTAGATTTTAATCTGGGTTTCTCATACTCACTAGATAGCAGATTCTCCACCACTGAGCTATCCCCCAGCCCTAACTTAAATAGTTAGGTTTAAGGTTCTCCATGGCATTGGAAGATTTAGAGGTAAGTGATTAATTACTCATGAATTAAACATTACTTTTCATACATCCTCTGAAATGTCTTGTTATTCTTTAAAATAGAGAAAATGATGTAAAGAAAATCTACAACACATTTATACCATAAATGTAAAGGGATTGGTTGATGTCTTTTTAGTATTGGAGATGACATTTTAATCTAGTAGAATCTATAGTACTAAAAGTATTGTTTGCAGTTTTGAACACGTGTGCTATGTGTGTGTCTGTTGTGTGTGCACGTATGCATAAGTGTTTTGGAAACCAAACTGAGGCTTGCTTGTGCCGGCTGGGATTCTGAGAATTACTAATGTTATTGTTTTCAGGGATCATTTGAAAACAAAAATTAAGGGATTTCTTTTGGGAAAGAACCCTCAGGTCATTTTCTGCCTCCTGTACTTTACTCAGTGACAACAGTTCTTGGATATCTAGGTCTGTTGAAATAGTCCCACAGTGAGCTTCTTCAGGACAGATTTGGTCAAAACAAAAACTCTTATTTATTGAACATTTAGAATCTAGCATGATGCTAAGTGCTTCATGTATTTCATTTAGTTTCTGAAATAATCTACTATTTGTATAATATTCTCCACTTTACATGTGCCAGTATTAAGGCTTGCAAAAGGTTCAGTAAATTGCATAAGGACATAACTAGTACCATGTCATCTGAGCTATATAAGCACGATTGGTCTTTTTTTTTAAGTTTTTGACTATTACCTATTTATTGTATAGGGTTTGAGTAGTGAACACAAGTACCTATTGGAATTAAACTGTATTAAAATATACTTTTATTGACTTCAAATTATTTAATTGTTCTAATTCTTTTAAAAGTTTTATTTTTATATTTATTTTACTGGTATGAGTGTTTTGCTTATGTGTGTGTGTGTACTGTCTGTGTCTGGTGCCTGAGGGAGTGAGGAGGCATCAGATCCTCAGACGGGGGTCACAGACAGGTGTGACCCACCATGTGAGTTCTGGGAACCAGACCCAGGTCCTCTGGAAAAGTAATAATTGCTCTCAACTGCTGAGCACCTCTAGCTCATTATTCCACCTTTTAAAGTTACTCTGTTTACTTGAAAAGCACTTACTTTTTGAAATTTTATGTGTATAAATGTTTTGTCTCTGTGTGTGCCCTAGGTACATGCCTGATTCTGGAGGAGGTTGGAAGAGGGTGATGGACCCCTCAAAAACTGGAGTTAGGGATGATTATGAACCATGCTGTGGATTCTAGGAATTCAACCTGGGCCCTTTCCAGTCTAAAGTGCTCCTAACTGCTGAGCCAATGTTCGGTCCCTTTCTCTTTTACTTAGAATCTGTGCACACAGGCTGAACCCAAAGTGGAACTCCTTTTTTTATTTAGGTTTTGAATACTGTTACTACAAGTGTGTGCCCAAGAATTATTCCTATACTGAGCAAGGGAATTACTGATAGTTGTACTTAGAAATTCCTGTGATTCTTCCTGGATACTACTCTGATGGTCTGTTTGATAAAGAATAGTTTTTTTATTTTGTGCTATTGGGAATTGAACCTATGTCCTCATATGGTAGGCAAGCAATCTGCCACTGAGCTAAAACATTCTTAGCCCACGTAGTTTTATTTTGTTTTGTTTTTAGACAAATCTCACTGAGTAGCCCTGGCTGGCCTGAAAGTTAAAAGGATCTATCTGCCTCTGCCTCTCAAGTGCTGGCATTAAAGGTGTGTACTACTACACCTGGCCCCACTGCTGACATTGAATAAAAATTTTTATATACTATCCACCCCTTCCTCTTTTCTCTCTCTCTCTCTCTCTCTCTCTCTCTCTCTCTCTTTTAAGACCAGGTTTCTCTGTAGCCCTGGCTATTCTGAAACCCCCTCTGTAGACCTGGCTGGCCTTGAACTCAGTCTCCAAAGTGCTGGGATTAAAGGCATGCACTGGGGCTGGAGAGATGGCTCAGATGTTAAGAGGTCCTGAGTTCAATTCCCAGACCATATGGTGACTCACCACCATCTCTAATTCCATCAGGTTCCTCTTCTGTCATGCAGACAGAATACTGTATACATAATAAGTAAATTTAAAAAAAAGTCATGCACTACCTCCTGGACTTAATAAACATTTTTGATCCCTGGGTTTGTCAGTATTTATTTGATAAAGAACAAGAAGTTCAAGCCTGCAATAACAGCACATGCAAGGCTGAGGCAGGATTGTTCCAGTGTAGGCTGGGCTACAGTGGAGAACGAGGGAGGGAGAAAAGAAGAAGCAAAACTTTAAAAAGTTTCTAAGGCTTTTGTTTCATGCCATGCTTGGGAATTCTAGATGCAAAGCCTTTTTTATTTGTTTTCTGAGACAGGTGTCACTGTGTAGCATTGGATGGCCTGGAACTAACTCACTGTGTAGAGCAGACTTGCTGTGCTCCTCTGTGTACCTCGGGAGTGCTGGGGTTAGAGGCCTATACCATCACAGTCAGCTCAGAGCTTTTTTTCTCCATCTAAGTACTTGCAGGATTTTCCCCCATTGTCTTGGAGTGTGTATTTCTGAATGATTTCATTGTATTTTGTAACCCATCCATTAACTGGAATTTATCAGGTACTTCCTTGTGATTAGACTTGAGAGTTCTTGTTTGTTGGGGAAGAACATAGGTGCTGTTTTGATCTCATTGTCAAAAATGCATACTGTTGCTATGACTTGATATTGCCATTGGTTCTGTCCCTTCTCTACACCTCACTTTTAGAATGAAGTCATGCTTCACAGCTTCCACTCAACAATCTTATGTATTCTTAGCCTCCTTGAGAGGAAGTACCTGAAGTACTCCTGAGAGATTCCACTCTGCTCCAGTATATATGTTCAGTTATTTAACCAGTATGGACTAAATGTGTGTTTATTAAGCTACTTTTAATATGATGGAAACTAAGTAGTATATAATCATCTCCCATAGAAGTTTTCTCATTTCTGCGTTTAGTGAGTGAGGATAATTGTGAAGATCCAGTTGGATTATGTGTCAACTCAGAATCCTTATTTGTGCTTAAGAAAAAGAGCCTGGGGCTGGAGAGATGGCTCAGTGGTTAAGAGCACTGCCTGCTCTTCCAAANNTTCCAAAGGTCCTGAGTTCAATTCCCAGCAACCACATGGTGTGGCTCACAACCATCTATAATGAGAGCTGGTACCCTCTTCTGGCCTGCAGGAATACATGAAGGCAGAACACTGTATAAATAGTAAATAAATACACGTTTCATTAAAAAAAGAAAGAAAGAAAAAGAGCCTTAGGGTAGAAAGTAGGACATTGTACAGTAGGTGTCTGCTCCCATTAGGGTAATAAGTTACACTTAGGAGATTGTACAGTGTCTGTTCCCATTAGTATTTGAGGATTCATGTGACCTTGTTGACTTTTTTGTCACACCTCTTATTTTTCTTTGAGATGCAGATATTACAAAGAATGCTAGTTACAGTTGATACTGGGAGTAGCGATGATGACCATGAAGTTAATGAAATACCCAGCCAGGATTATGTGTTGTTTTTATGTACCTAAACTTAGGACAGTTAAAAAAAAATGTAGTCTTTATTCTGACCAACTGAAACTGAGCCAATTCACCTCTCTATCTTACTTTTGGGAGGAAAACTTAACCTGAAAGTATCAATTAATTTTGTTCTTATTTTATAAGAGGTTTCAGTCGTGCCTCCAGTTTATTCTTGACCCTGGTTACCTGTTCCAGTAAATATTGTTACTTCAGCATTGACACAGCTTTGCTTGGCTACTCCCATGTTTTAAGAGAAATGTCTCAAAATATTACCCAGGCCGGCCTTAAGCTCTCAGTTCAAATGTTCCTACCTTACCTTCCCGAGAACAGTACGATGTACACATGTACTTGGTGCTAATCTTGTTACTGCCACACTTCTGCCATCTTTTTCTTTTCTTTTTTGGAATCAGGGTCCCATGTATCGCCATGACTGGCATGGAACTCTCTATAAAGACCACCTTGTCCTCAAATTCATAGAAATCTGCCTGTTTCTGCTTCCTGAATGCTGGAATGAAAAGTGTAGTGTGTGTGTCTGTGTGTGTGCCTCCCTACTCCCGATTTTGAACTCAGGCTGGCAGACATGGTATGTAGCTGATTATCCTGCCTTTAATTCATAAGTTTCTGGGCATGCATGCTCATGCCCCCACCATCAATCCTGTAAATGTTCTATTAGTAATTACATCTTTGTACCTTTTCAAATAAGGACTTTTTGTATCCTGATGTAGTTATGTCTGGAAATGTTTGTTAGAGATATTATTGACCTGTGCACATACACACATAGACATACCTCAGTAGACCACTTTTCTAAAGAACTTCACATTGCTTTCTACATACATGGGAGACAGTATCTCTTAAATGGCTGATGAAAATGAGGACATGACTGCTCCTAGGTCTGACCCTGGTGTTAATCTAAGCATTGGGAGAGCAGAACATTGAAGAATACTAAGTTGTTACATTCTTTCTCTGTAATCTTTGATGAAGATTCTTTACAATCACATTTAAAACTGTTTTTAACTTTTGAAAAAGGGTTGGGATAAAGCAAACATGTTTCTTGCCAGGCAGTGGTGGCACACGCCTTTAATCCCAGCACTCAGGAGACAGGCAGGAGAATCTCTGTGATTTCAAGGCCAGCCTGGTCTACAGAGCGAGTTCCCAGACAGCTAGGACTGTTACACAGAGAAACCCTGTCTTGAAAAAAAAAATAAAATTGTTTCTCAGTTGTAATTGAAGAATCTAGAAGACTGACAGACATTCTAAGAATTGTTAGGTGGTAGTTGTGAAGACTTAATGTTTCCTGTTGTGACAGCTTCCTTGGAAAATCCTCAAGGCTTTTCTCTGCTTAAGTGGAAATTGTACCCTTTGTTCACTTTCTCTACATACTACATACACAACTAGCAGCTGTCTGACATTTAGATTTGAGCAGAGTTTATGCCTGTATGGTTTTGTTGGACTCACATATATTTTACCATATGTGCAATAATTCACGCTGATATTAGAAGTGCTCAGGATGTTACATGGTATTAGCTTATAATTATATATAAAAATTATATAAGCTAATTTCGCTTTCTAAGCTACTTAACAGTTTCCTTTAGGTCTCCCTTTGGGAATTTTCCATGTAAACATACAGTTAGTAGAAACCTGTAGAAACCAATTCACTGTTTGTGCAAGTGTGACTTAAGTAGGATTTTTAAGGTCTGTGCCATATCTCCCTTTTTATTCCATTGGGTCTGAGTTTTTGGATTGGTTGCACTTCATACATTTGAAAACTTAGAGGTTTGTTCAATATTTCTGCATTAGTATTTAGGTTTAATTAAATCATTACATTTTGCCATATTTCATTTTGAATAAATACACATTACAAATAATGGTTAAGGCCCTTTCTTCCTTGTCTGAATGTGTGCACTTTCTTCTCAGACAACATAGTGAGCTAGCATTTCAAATTTCTCAGATTGGTTTGTGGTAAATGTGGCAATGCGATTAGGAAAAACTGCCAAATTTCCCCACGTATTTATAATATATGTTGCAAGCGCTGAAGTTCTGAGGTGTGGAGGGGAAAAAAAACCAAACAAACTTGTCCTTTTAAAAACTTCATCATTGCCTGTTAAGTCTGTGTGATGTTGCTTGGAACATACCCTTTGAAAACCTGCCTAGAAGTGTGCCCATTTTGAAATTCACTTTGACTTCCATAGTTTGTCTCTGATGTAATCTTTTTGATCTTGATGACAAGCTTACAGTTCGCAGTCATTCTCAGGCGATCTTGTTATTGGATACCTTAAGAATGATTTTGCAAAATGAGGATATAAACTTAGAACAAACCCCGTACTCATTGACCAGTTCACAATTACTTTCGCTCCTTAAATTTCCCAGTTCTTGAGTCTTCTGGTCTTTGGAAGTGTCTAGCCTGTGGATCATGGCTTTGCTTACACTTAAATTGATGTTACATTTTATGTTTCTACAGCTGGCAGTAAGCCTGAGTTTGCTGTTAATGTTTAACACATTTCTGAGTGACAGTTCCTTAACTATTAATATTGTACAAAATGGTACTTGAATTCATTGTTTGCCTTTTTTCTCTCTGTATTAGAAAAACTGGTGTTTTTGTAAGTCATGTAATATGTAAGTCATAAAATATTAAATTCTTAATATTTGTTCCTATAATGACCTGATGCAGGAAAAATAAAATGGGAAAATGGACATTACTTCTGACCTTCAAATAAAACACATGAATTGGTTTTTGGACTGTTTACCAAGCCTTGGGTCCTATGTACCATGTTAAGTCAAGGCTGTTAACCTGTGTGGGATGGCAGGCCCCATGATCTGAATGGGGTTGTGGACAGGGGAGGAGGTCTTGGGAAAATGCAGTCACAAAGGTTATAGTAAATTTCATGGAAACAAGGGAAGCATCAAGGACATTCTGTATCAAGCCATTTTGGCTTCAAGTCTTCACACCACACTTCTGTATTAGGAATCTATGGGAAGTTTCCACTGGTGTAAAAGTCTAGCCTTATCTGTTAAAGCTTAAACATTCGGTTAGACTTAGAACTTTTTCTTCTAAAATATTATTTAAAGCAACCTTCCTTTTATAGAGGGCAAGATATCCTGAAACTCAGGTCAGCCGTGCAATCCTTATCCTCTTGAGTGCTAGGATCACAGGTGTCTATGACCACACCAGGTTTTGTGCCATGCTGAGGATCGAAGCCAATGCTTTATGCATGCTAGGCAAACACTCGCACCTGCCAAGCAGGCAACATCCTCAGCCCAAGAACCATGTGTGTGTGCGCATGCCTGCCCGTGTGTGCACATTCATATATATTAGACACCATGTAGGTTAAGTCTTTAAGTATTTGTGTTTAGAGGGAGTTCCATACAGACTTATAGACAATATATATTTTGCAGTTTTGCAATTGCACCTCTTCCACCATATTTTCCATGTCCAGGTGTAATCTGAATAAAATGGATAAATACGTGACCGACCTAATCATCCTAGACTCAGAACTCTCTCGCCTGGCTTCTTCCTCTGAAGGACTGGATGTGTCTGTCACATTCCACTTGGGGACTCTTGTTGGTCCCCTATAGGATCACAGTTCACCTCTGACAGACCTGTGTGGAGGAGGCCAGAGGACAGTTTGTGGGAGTTGGTTCTCCTAGCATGTGACATCTGAGGTTGGAATTTGGGTTCTCAGACTCGCACAGCAAGTACTTCACCTGCTGTGCCATCTCACGTCTACCTGACCATCTCACGCTCACCTGTGGCAGGCCATTAGTGTCTTAAAGGCAAGCTTATTATTGTCCAGTGTTTTAACCTTTTTTTTAAAAAAAAAAAGTTGTGTTTTTGTTTGTTTTGGTTTTCAAGACAGGATTTCTCTGTGTAGCCCTGGTACTCACTCTGTAGACGATTGGACTCAAACTCAGAGATGTGCCTCCTCTTTCTCCTGAGTGCTGTGATTAAAGGTGTATGCCACCTTGCTACTTTTAGAAGTCCTTTCCAACAGCAAGAATTTGTTAGTCCTAAAAATGTTATTCACAGCCATATGTTCTTTAGACTATGTGGGAACTGCCTGAGTAAACTTTACATCAAGTTAGTATTAACTCCTTTAACAGTGCAAATGCTATTTTTTTTATAATTTCTATGTCTGGGGATACAAAGTGTTGAATAATTTCTGAAATTTTGTTCTTTCAAAAATGAAATTATCATACTGGATGTGATGGTATATGCCTTTAGTCCCAGTACTCAGGAGGCAGAGTCGGGAGGATCTCTGAGTTTAAGGCCAACCTGGCCTACACAGAGAGACCTTTGTCTCAAAACAAACAAACAAACCCATGAACAAAACAAAACAAAACAAAACCCCTCAAACCATCCAACCAAACAAAAGAAAAAATAATAGCAATCAAGTTTAATACAATGATTTTTTTTTAAAAAATAAGTATGAGGTACATATGTAGGAGACAGGTCAGTGCCTGGTGTCCTCCTCTATTGTTCTTCACCTTGGTTGTTTTAGGCAGGGTTTTATTTGCTGAACTTGAAGATCACCTCCAGCTGGCTAGACTGTCTGCCCAGTGAGCTGTCTCTGTCCCCACCCAGCACAAGGTTACAGACATGCTACCATGCTTAACTTTTACATTGGTGCTGAGCATCCAAACTCAGGTGCCTATGCTTGAGTTGGTAGGTATTTTACTGGCTGAGCCATTTCCCTAGCCATAATGTGAGGGATTTTTAGAGTTGAAGTTTGAGTTCAGTAAACCATTTGTTTATTAATTTATATTTTTTCTGATGATTTAGTATAAGTTGATGAGTTTTAGATGTATCTTGCCAGTTCCCATGTGTTCTTGAAATTAAATTAAGTGTGAGCTTCTTACTGAGGACTGAGGCTTATTTGCCTGGGCTCACAGGCCTGTTTAGCTTGCTGTTTGCAAATGAAGATGTTAACTGGATTGATTATAAGCCATCCCTTGAGTTTTGAGTAGAGTTGAGGTCAAAGTAATAGGAAGGAACCTGTGGCCGGAAATTTCAAGTGCCATGGAAACATAATGTGTGTCTTTAAATTCCCACCCAGCAAATTTTTCCTAAAAGATTATTAGTTAAACTTTCCTTTGGTTACCTGGAACCATACTGCATCTGGTGTTTCAGCCTATATAGTTAGGATGGGAAGTGGGCTGGGATGCATGTGTAGAGAGGTTGTTAGGAATAACAAGCATGACAGCTTGTTAGGAGTAGATATCTCCCCCATGTGAGTCCCTGGATCAAACTCCAGTCCTGGGATTTGGGGCAAGAACATTTACCCACTGGTCCATCTCACTGGCTCTGCCTATATTTAGTTAAAGCCTGGCTTACTGCAGTACACTTGCATAAGGTAATATTCATTTTAGATATACAGTTCTATGAATTTTGTCAAATATTTGCACTGTGACCAATATACAGAAAATTTCAGCACTAAAAACCTATATTTCTGCTTTAGTTTCAAAGGTTGTATTGTATTATTTGAGTTTACCCTGATTCCCCTAGGCAACCTTCATTGGTTCATAGGCATGTGATTTCAGCCTTGTCAGTTCAGACATGCTGCAAGCAGTAAACATCCGAACACAGTGCCTTGTACGCTTCTGCAGGCACAGTTGCTACCGGAGGATTTGTCATGACGAGGCTCGGTGCCAATAGTATTTTGATAGTATGTCTGTATGGTCACATGTGTTCTCTGAGTTGTACTAGTTTTTGTCCCACTGTTACAGAGGAGCCTCTGACCAACGCATAACAGGGCTGCATAGGTTTTGCTAATGTGGGACTTGGTGCCAGGAGTGTTGCCTGAGTAACATTCAGTGGTGAGTCCTTTCCTCTCTTTGCTTTGTTTTATGCCCCTGACACCCCCAGACAGAATCTTTCTCTTTCTTTTCCTTTTTTTGAGACAGGATTTCTCTGTGTAGCCTGGGAGCCTGTCCTGTCACTCATTCTGTAGACCAGGATGGTCTCGAACTCACAGAGGTCTATGTGCCTCTGCCTCCCAAGTGCTGGGATTAAAGGCGTGTGCCACTACCACCCAGCCAGAATCTCTAAATAGCCCAGACTGTTTTCTGACGATCCTGCTACCTCAGCCTCCCAAGTGCTGGGATAACAGCTATGAGCCACCACAGTTTTCTGCTTATATTAAAGCCATAGCGAGAAAGCTAGCTGTGCACAAAATTTACTCCATATTATTCATTTGCAGAACCCCAATATCACACTATAGAAAACATTACTAGAACACCTTTAACTTGTTTCACTGCCCCTATTCAATTTTCTGCTTCTCTGTTTGTTTATTTTTAGACAAAATCTCTCTATATAGCCCTGGTTCTCCTAGAATTCACTGTGTAGACTAAGCTGGCCTAGAACTCAAGAGTTCTGCCTGCCTTTGCCTCCCAAGTGTGTATCTACATTTATATAACAAGGTTCACTCTTAGAATCACCCTATAACATTTGAAGTTCATGAATGTTGTTTTGTCTTTATTAAATTAGGCAAGCATTACTTCTGCTGTGTGTGATGTTCATATATAAGACTGTAGTGAATGTGTCACAGTATATGTGGAGATCGTAGGACAACTTTTGGTAGTTGGTTCTCTTTCTCCTGTGTGCTGGGAATTTAGTTCAGGGCCTCAGGCTTACGCTGTTGACAAGCACTCTTACCTTCTGAGCCATCTCTGGCCCGTTGCTAGTTTTCATGAACCTTTTTCTTTGTTTCCATAATCTTTCATCTTGGCAATATGATTTAAATTTGGGAACTATGACAAATCTTATTCTATGTCTAAAATGTATTTCCTATTGTGTCATCTAAAAGTGTTCTTTTTGTTTTGCTGTGGGGTTTGTCTCCTTTTTTTGAGACAGAATTATACTGACTTTGAAGTTCTGGACTTAAGTGATCCTTCTGCTTCAGCTTCCAAATAACTAGGACTTCAGGTGTGTGCTATTCTATCTGACTGTTTAAATTTTTTTAAAAAAATCAATTTATTTTCTTAGGATAAATCTGTGGTAGTCTTGCTATTTTTCACATTCACTTACTGTGTATGTGTGAGTGCACGTGCGCATGTGGAGGGCAAAGGACAGTTTTCATGAGTAAGTCATTTTATTTCACCATGTGGGTTCTAGGTCATCAGACTTGGGGGCAAGTACTGCTAAGTCATCTCATGTTATCATTTGAATTCCTTCCTTCCTTTCTCCCTCCCCTCTCTCTCCCTTCCTTCCTTTCCTTTCTTCCTTCATCCCTCTCTCCCTCCATCTCCTATCTCCCTCCCTCCCCCTCTTCCTTCCTTCCTTCCTTCCTTCCTTCCTTCCTTCCTTCC
>LOJH01016236.1:1517-24720 GCA_001685095.1 Ellobius talpinus
CTCTCTCTCTCTCTCTCTCTCTCTGTCTGTCTCTCTCTCTCTGTCTCTCTCTCTCTCTCTCTGTCTCTCTCTCTCCTTCCAGTTGAATTAAGGGAACTCCATTTTATAAGTTGACACAGGGAATGGCCAACCATGAACACATTGCTCTGTTAACCCCCTATCAAATTCAATGTCAGCAGCACAATATTTCATGTTGCTGTAATGATGTGGAATAATCCTGTGGTGATGCACACAAATTAGAGTATGAATTAATAAAGCTAGTGCTAATATCCTGAGAATGTGGCATTTGGTTTGAAGGATATTTTCCTAGATAAAGAAATTTGTAAAGTGCCTTTTATTCTGTGTGCAGGGCAAACATGGGCACAGATTTTGAGAGCACTGCTACTGTTTTCCCATGTAGAGGGCTTCCTTGAAAAATGGGTGTCTGTGGGAAAAGATGGACACACACACACACAGACACACACACACACATGCACACCATAAACTTTGTATAAGACAGGAAAACAGAATGAAGAGTGTTTTAAACATCTCCAAGTACACGTTTATTATCATCTACAGTTTGTCTCTGCTTTTAAGAGAGGCATCACTGTCATATTGTTTCAAAGATATCATGAGGTTACATTCATCTAGGATACACACAGTTGAGGACTTCACTTGCTCAGGATGAGCTATCTTAACCGAATAATGAGCAGTGGACACTGGATTGAGGACCTGAGTTCCCCCTTCCCAATGCCACTGGCTTCTTCTAGAAAGAGTAGCATGAGAGGACAAGGAAGGAGTCCCATGACCCTTAGGAGCTCATCTTGGAAGTTTAATTCACTGTAAGTTTTGTATTGAATACAGAAATTGTCTTTGATCTTTAAATGGGATAACTATGAGTGTGAATAACTGGCTGGGGAGCCTTGCAAGAGGCCTCCCTCAGGGGTCTGCAGCCCAGTATCATTAATCTAGAAGTTGCCCCACAGACTTGACTGCAGGACAGTCTGATGGAGGAGGCATTTTCTCAACTGAGGTTCTCTCTTCCCAGATGCCCCCGGGGTCATTGCAAGATGATAAACTGCTGGCTAGCACCCGTGCCATGGCAGTATTGGAGCTCAACTGGGATAGATTTCATATAGTCATAGAATTGACTTCCTGGGCCACATATGCAAAGAGTGAGACGATAAAGATAATGCATGTTATGTTGTTCTGAGTGCCTCATAGCTGCGCACAAATTAGACTCAAATCTTAGCGCACTGCTTAGATTTTTGTAACGGCGAGTCAGAAGTTTGATAGAGCTATTTCCAGAGGCATTGTGAGAGTTTATGGAAATAGCAGGAAGAATGCCATGAGTGCAACAGCCGGCTTCTCTTAGGAGCAGAGGAGAGAGAAGGCACCAGAATCTAGAGGGCATTGCATCACTTAGCAAAGTTCCATCTTTCAATAGAGGGATGCAGCCAACTGTAGGTGACCTGAGAGGGGGATTTAGGAAATTAAATACCTTGAGGTCATTTGTCCTTCACCTCTAACTTCCAGGCAGTGTCATCTGGAATCCCATTGGTGCTAACCAGACAAGTACCAGGATGTGGATTAAGGCGAGGGATGTGGATCTGGAAAGACCGGAGGAGATCAGAAGTGCAGTTGAGATTCAGGGCCCTTGGCAGGATATACTCTTTCATTTTATTATAATAAAACCAAAAACTAACAAATGGTATTTTGATGCCCACTACTATATCCCAGGACTCAGCTCAGTCTAATGCTCACCTGCGGCAGATGACTTACTTTTTGTGAGCCACAGTTGTGAACCATTGTTCGACTGTGATGAATGATTGACAGGTGCGTGTGAAGCAAGCATCATACAACTTTGTACTATTGGCTTCACTGTCCACAGCACTGTGTATTTGTTTACCTTTTTAGGACCAATAACGTACATTGATCTCCGGATTCCTGTTGTAAGTGATTATTTTCCAATATCCCTTCGGTATTTGACGATGACCTGGGAAGTGTCAGTAACTGAGGGCCTTCATTTCCAACAGAGTAAAGCAGGGACCATTCTTCTCCTGACCCTCAGAACAACCAGGATATCGTGCACTTTTGTTTTCCCTGAAGAAGACGACTGACTGGGTTGACCTTGTGTGATTTGTGATGGAAGAGTTTCGTCAACTGTTCCTGCCTCCTCCACTAACTGAATCCCTCTAGGAATCATGTTTCAAATATGCTTGTGGCATAGAGTAGTAGAAGCTGAAATGAATCTTTAACTTGGAACAATACCTGTTCTTGAGAAATATTATTTAATTAAGCAATTTTCCAATAAACAGGCATTTAAATTTTCACGGGAACCAAGAAACAGCTATAATGATTTTTTTAAAAAATGGCATTAGCAAATATTTTGCAGTTTATAAAGGCCTTTAGTTTATTGACTCAATGATTTTTGTACTGGTTTTAGTCACAAGACTATCCCAGATGTGTATGCATGCGATGTCTTTGCTAATTGTATATGTACGTAATACAAACAATGAGCTCACTCTCGAAACTTGCCCTGTTACCCATCATTCTCCCTCTGGGCAGACTCCCATAGAGTGGTCCAGAGTCTTGGAGTAAAAGCTGCCTTATTAGCATCTCCCTGAATCCTGTCCCTTCCTTGGATGGAGAGCACTGCCATCCCATTGTCTTTTGGATTTGTTTTTCAAATGCTGAGTGCTGGAACTCCAGACTGTCTTCGGTGGAAATGTTTGTGTAGAATAGAGTAAGTCACCCAAGGCATGGAGAACACGTAGAAGCGCCACTTGAGAGGTCCTTTCGTATCACTTCTCCATGTGTCACAAGCATCTTTAGGGTACCTTAGGCTTTCAGGTTTCCCAATTCCAATATCAAATGTTTCACTGAAGTAAAAAAACAGTGATTACCACTTCCTAGATGACCATAGACAGAAGAAAGAACGTTTTGACTCAAGTCTCATCTTTACTACTGAGTTCATTATACATAGAAGTGAGATCATCTCAAATTGTACACACGTTTGCGTACCATTTTTCCCTCTGACTCAGCGATCACCACCTATTTTTGAAACATTTTTGTGTGCTAGGTGATTGATCTCTTTTTAAATTCACATTGTGATTGTTCTTAATATTATTCTTAATACTATGTTTATTCCCTTCCCAGGCAAGGCTTTACTCTATAATGGAGGTGGCTTCAAACTTACCATCACTGTTTCTCCACTTTCTGAGTGCTGGCATTCCGGTCAGGACCAACACACTCAGCAAAAGTCAAAATGTTATTTTGTGCCAAAAGAAACCCAAGTAACTTCAGTAGGCCTTATGCTAGCATCTATGCATAGACTAGACAAGACTTTTAATTATGAACTTGTGCCAGTTTGTTTAATTATACTTGTGCCAGTTTGATGTATGTCAACTTTGTAAATTACCATAAAATATAATAAAAAGCACAAATGTTAAATGCTAAGAGTCATTGTCAATGTATTTAAAAGTTGTCGTAAAAGTAAAACACAGCACAGCCTTCCCTCCTTACTTACCTGGTCTAACTCTGCCTTTGGTTAGAAGCTTAGGAGAATGTCATATGAATTCTCTTTGTGAATGGTGGTGATGTAACAAAGGATTGGCTTCTATTAGGCTTCTCAGGATGGAGCGATGAGCTAACATTTCAGTGAGCCTTGAGACAAGCTATAGGAGAATTGAGGACAGGCGTTTTGATTGCGCCATCACTCTGCTTGTGTCTTGCAAAGCTGTCTGCGTCAGGTAATTTAAACCCTCTGGGAATGCACCACCATTCTGTTCTCCTTGTACTTACATGGGCTTGAAATTTCCATATTGCTGATTTCTACATATTGTTCACATCTCAGATCAAACACCACACACTTTCCTAAAGCACAGTCCTCAGCATCCACCCTCTCTTGCCTGGCCTTTTTAAGGGAGCAAAGAGCCCGAAACATTTTCCTTTCTTTAAGACCAGAATTGCTCATATTTCCACTCATGCATCTTCTGTTGTCTGTTTTGCTTGCTTTTTTACATAAATTCCACAGAGAAGAAATTTTATATCCGTACTACAAACATATAGCCCCCAGTCCCTATGTGAGGTATTGGCTTCTAGTGCAATAGAGTTGGGGTCTTAAGAAGTTGATTAAGGCTTAAGTATGGAAACACCAGGAAAGAATTAAGGGCCTTGTAAAAGAAGCTCCAGAGATCTGTGAACCAGAAAGCAGGTACCCTCTAGAGGCTGCATGTGTTGGTATCTTCAGTTTGGAATTACCACTACCCTACTACCCCAACCTTGAAAAGTAAACTTCTCAATAAATTGTTTATAGCCTTCTCAGTTTATGGCATTTTGTTACGGCAGTCCAAATAGACTCAGCACGGTGTTTGTTCCCTTGTGTGCTCTCACAATCTGAAACAGTTCGCAGCACAGAGAAGTGCATACATACTTGTTCACAATATTCTAAAAGCTGCCAAAATGCTCTCCCATGTAAAACATTTCAGCCACATAATATTTAAAATGCAGTTTATTAAAAATTCTTAGCAATGTTTCAAAATTTGTAATATACACTACATGAAAATTTAAGTTGTTCAAGAATTTTGTTTTTTTCTTTTGAATATATTTTAATTCTTTGACAATTTCAAGCATGCATACAATGACTCGCAGATGTCTTCATCCGCTTTCATCCTTCCTCTCCTGCGGAGAGCCTTCTTCCTGGCAAGTCCTCCTTCTCTTATGACGCCTGAAACTGTTGAATTTAATTCAAGTTGTTCACCTGAACACGGTGTGAGAGGTAGTTTACTGGAGAAATTTGTCAGTGACTGTGCTGCTGAAGAGAGGGCCAACCTCCCCTCCAGCAAGCATTAACTGAAGTGAATCCCTCAGGTAGAGGTGGGGCCTCAAGGACCCTTTATCTGTGACAAAAAGTTTATCAGCACAATCTTATGCAAGTTTTGTGCAGGTGACCTCAGCAGCAGTGATTCTCTGAGTAATTCCCTGTATCACAGGCAGACCACATCTTTGGCTACACACGTCCCCATTCTCTAGCTCTTACATCGTTTCCATGCTCTTCTTCCATGACATTTCCTGAGCCTTCAAGGGGACAAAATAGATGTCTCATTTATAGTAAGGCTGAGCACTTAATTGTCAGACATGCCCACAGGCCTTATCATACCTCACTGGGTCATTCCTCATTAAAAATTTTCCCAGGTAATTAATTGTAGGATGGGTCAAGTTGATAGTCAAACTCAACCAGCACAAAATTCAATGGTATTTTAAACTTATAATCAGTAGCTATTTGTATTCATTGCTCTTCCTGTTGTTGTGATGAAAGGAAGGGTTTGCTTCCCTGGCTAAACGGGGGGCAGTGAAGCAGCTGGTCACACGGCATCCACAGTCCCACAGTCAGGAAACAGAGTGGTGATTGCATGTCCTCAGCTTCCTTTCTCCTTTTTATTACTGTCTAGACTCCAGCCCATGCAGTGGTATAACTCCCATTTGGAGTGGGTCTTCTCATGTCAGCTAATCTAATAAAGAAAACACCTCACAGATATTCTGGGAAGCTAGTCTCTTCTGTGATTCTAGGTTCCACCAAATTCCTAGCCAATCTTAGCCATTAAAGAATAATTATGAAGTTTCTCATTTCGCTCCTGGGAGAGCATTAAAGAATAACAATTAATAATAAAAAAGAGGCCATGGGTTTGGGTTGGATATATGGGGATTTGGAGGGAGGAAAGGGAAGGGAGAAAGTGTAATTAAATTACAACCCCACCCAATAATCAACAACAACAAGTAAAACGGAAAGTAAATACCCATGTTTGCCAAGTTAGTCGAAGATGCTATTAAAGTTGAGAATTACTGATGCAAGCTATTACATTCTACTTAGACCATAGAGTATTACTTACCAGATAACGTTAAAGGTCTTGTTACCTCAGAATTAGGCCTAGTGCTGATTTATAGATGGGTCCTTTCTAGACTTTTCTAAGAAGGATTTCCAGACAGTTTGTTCTATAGGTGGAGCACTGTCTTAGCTAGGATTTATTATTGCTGTGAAGAGGCACCATGACCATGGCAACTCTTACAAAGAAAACATTTAAATGAGGGTGGCTCACTTACTGTTTCCAAGGTTCAGTCCATTATCATGAAGAAGAACGTGGCAGCATACATGTAATTGTGGTGCTGAGCTAAGAGTGCTACATCTTGCAGCCAACAGAAAGTTGACTGACTGTCATTTCGAGTGGAGCTTAAGAAAAAGACCTCAAAGTCCAGCCCCACAGTGACACACTTCCTCCAAAAAGACCACACCTCCTAATAGTGCCTCTCCCTTTGGGGCCATTTTCTGTCAAACCTCCACAAGTGTCAAGCCGACCATGTTCAGTCTTTGATAGCTATTGTAAAACTCACTCCGCTGAGTTTCTAGTCTCCGTACCTCTCCCTTTATAAAATTCTTATCATGCTCTGATCTGGCAGTTTCATCTCAAGGCTCCCTTTGTCAAAGGCCCCTGGGGAAAACTAGTACTTTGAAGATTTTATTCCTTAACTTGAAATTTTGGGACAGAACTGAAAAATGAACTCATAAGAAAGTTAAAGTAGGAATTGCATACTGGACTAACCAAAACACACCCTGTGGAAATCATAAAATGAGAACAGAATTTGAACATTTAGATTCAATTCTGCTTTATGAAGGAATAGAAATGAAATAAGATACTCATTTCTAGGGATTTCAAAGACCCAAGTCACATTCAATTTAGAACTGACAAGTATATCTAAACTAAAAATTGTCTTAGGAAATTTGGAGCTAAGAAGCCCATTGCTTTTTCACTTTAAATGTATGTTCTTTGGTGATTTAAAAACACTGGTTCTTACTGATTTGTGAAGTAGAATAAGGTAGAAAAGACCAATTATTAGATACCAATTTATGTAATGCACGCTTGAACTGCCTATTCACCAAACACAGCATCATTTCTTACATGAAATACAATGCCTGGGGAAATCGCTAAAACCATGGATAGTTTCCCTTAACAACCTGCTGACTGCCACACAGGCTCCTACAAAATAGTGCTTGCTTGTCTGCCCCTCCTAGTGGTTTCAGAATATAAAATGAAAAGACAAATTGAGCCCAGGACTTTGAGGATCTCTCCTGGCTTCCAGTCCACTGGGGACATCTCTGTCATCTACTGTCATTGGAGCCAGAGTGCTTATCCCAGGAAGATTCTCTCAACACTTGGTCATAAGTTACTGAGTGTAAACTGAAAGGGGTCTGTCACACTTTTACTTCACATCTACTAATGCATTTTTAAACTTGAATGATAGTTCTTAAGGATGCTAAGTGATCTTGAGGGTAGTGCTGCAAAGGCATAAAGCAAACATAACATATAAATTCTAAATGTGGGACAAACCTAAATAAGGTGTGATATTTGCTGGCTACTGCTTGGTGAAAACTCATGAGATCATTCCATTATGAACAAAGACAAATTCATTTGCCTCTGATCCTTTCACATTTACCTGTAACTGTTTGATCCTGAGATGAGTTTTCGAGCTATATGCAAATGAAGAGAAGTGGGGTTGATTTGGTGTTATTTCACTGACCAAATGAAATGAAATCTTTGTAACACAAATGAATTACATTGATTTGGTCTTTTTTATTACTGAAATAACTGTTTTTTGAGTAAACAAAAAAGATACCAAGCAATCTTCTTCTGATAAGTTGCCAAATCCAGAGCGAGCAGCTGCAAATTCATAATAATTTTTTCCAAGGAGGCAATGGGTAAGAGCCATTGCTTTGCAGGTAGACATTGAGCGGTGGTGTGGTGCTGTGTTGGATTAATTGGAGTTGTTAGTACAAGAGTAGATTGATGGGGATGAAATTCTAAATCAGATAATTGCAGAGTGGCCGTCCCATAGTCTATGTAGTCTAATTAAACATCTAATTAGATTCCTACTAGAAAATACTTTTATGTGGATTGTGAGTGCAAGGTGACATAGCAAACCAATAGATTGGATTATATGGATTTTACATTTTTATAAGAATCATGGAGTTGAAAGTGTTGGTTTGGCATAGATATACTAGGTAATAAATTTGAGATTTCATTAGATGTGATTTATTTTTCTAGGAGTCAATTTATAGATTCTTTATTTTTCAAAATAAGTTTGGTGTTAACGTTTCACGTCTGACAAATTTCTCACTGGTACTCTCTTCATGAGATACTTAGTTTCTCCTCAGGAGCCTGCCTCTGCTGTCCTATGAGATATGTTCTCTTCTACTGAAGGCTTTTCCTGGCTAGGTTAAGTCCCAGAAAAGAGTACTCTTGGGATCTTACTTATTTACTAATAATAAAGTTTCCTGCCCATAGTTGCTTTTAGGATCCAAATTCCTTTACAAAGACCTCTCCACCATGGCATCATGTAAGCCATGATTCTTTTGGAGCTCTAAAATGCTTAGTATCTCTGGCCTTAGCACACCAGATTTTAGCAGCACACCTCGTCAGATCTCACCAGAAGTAATAATTGAGAAGGTCTTCAGACCTTGTAATTTTTTTTTCTGGGAACCAAAATTTGCCTTCACTGTGAACCTTTGGTTTATCATAGTGATAAATGCCATTGAATATATGCATGCATGCATACACATGTGTATATATTTCTTTATTTATACTAATGACAGCTATTCTCACTGTCATGACATAGTTTGAGGTCTTACTATGAAGGACATCAAAGAAAAATTACATTAGATGGAGTTAAATAGGTCAGACAATACAGACTGTAATCAGTGATGCTGAAATAGTAGGGAGATATTAAAGTCAACTCTACTAAGGTAAAAATAGAAAGATTTTTCCATTAACACTATGAGGAATTAATGAACACCCTGGAGGCTTTTAGGGACAAGGTTGGTCAATGATGAAGTTTGGCCCTTCCTCTCTCACAGAGACTGATATGAAATGCCTATATTTCTTCATCACTACATTTTAGAGGCATGGTACAGGTTCTTAGAAAGACTTGGTGTTAAAAGAGGAATGGGTTTGGGTGGACTTTTGTACTTCAACTTAGTAGTTCAGGAATGTCAAGTTTTCTAGGGTACATATAATAGTCCAGATAGGTAGTGAGAGAGAACTCCGCCTCAATCTTAGAAAACTGAGGGGTGTTCTGACCTCCCCGAGTTATGAATATCCTTGTAAACTTAGGTTGCATGTGGATATACCATTAAAACCACCATCACCAACAAAACCACGTAATGGAGATTGTGCAACCAGCACACACTCTCAGCACAGGATGCCATGAGGGAATGGGTGCTGGTGCCCAGACTTCTTCACCAGCTCAGATGGTGTCTATCTCTGTGTCTCCATCTTCCTGCAACAGGGAAACTCAAATTTCTCCAGTTCTAAGTGTTTGCTGCTCTCTGCTAAGGATCGCCATGTATTTCCTGAACTGGGATTCAAGTTACAGAATTGTAAGCTTTATTTGTAATACTTTAGACAAGGATCAGAGTAGCTTCCATGTCTTTACTTTTCATTCCCAAGGCCTGACATGCTCCCAGACAGGAACAGCCATGTGCTTCACACAGACACCACACTTGTCCCTCTATGTTCCTGGCTCAGACAGAGCTCACTCGGCTCTCCTCTGCTGAGTCTTCAGAAATGCGTGGGGTGCGTTCTCTGTCTGTGGCTGTTCTCTAGACCTATCCCACAGAGGTTGGGGATGCAGCAAGCATCATCGGGTCCTGGAGTCTGACTGTACTCATCAATTCATTTCCTAACAACTTGCTCAGCTAATGGCAGAGGTTTGGTTCAAGGGAGATTGTTCTAAGCTCTGGGAGTGACAGAAGAACAGCACACCAACATCTCAAAGTTCCTCATTGTGTCAGAGGAGTGAGACCACATTCGAGGCTACAGTGGTGCATGGCTGCTTTCACTTAAAAGCCGTGAGAAGAAAAGACTAATTTGTTCAAAGACATTAAGAAAAAAACAGTGTAGAAATGGGGTTGTGAAGGGTAAGACTATAACACTGCAAAATATTCAAGGGTCAGCAAAGTGCACAATGTGAGATCAAACCAGGGCAAGATGTTTGCTTAGATCTCCACACAGTCTGAAACAGCCAGAAAGCAGGTTTGTCCTTCTTGTCACTGTCCTCCAATGGCCGGGCCTCCCCTTCTACCCTCTAGGGACAATCTCTCAGCTTTTCCAGAAATAACCTTAAAACAGACATTGGTTATTAGGACTGTCATTTTCTGATATTAAAAAATATATCACACAGCATAACTTTCAACTGTGTTTGAATTCAAGGCATCTCTCTGTCCAGTTCTGGGGCTTGCGATGGGTTCCTAGAGAACAGGTGGGCAGGCAGGCACTGACAAGACTCCATGTCCTTTCCTTTTCATCTTTGCTCTTCATGGCTTTGACATGAGACTAAGAAAAAGAACTAAGGTGCAGTAGGAGCCCGCTTGTTTGTTCCCGGCTTCCCAGACTCCTGAAATAACCACAAAGAAACTATATTAATTAAATCGCTGCTTGGCCTATTAGTTCTAGCTTCTTATTGGTTAGCTCTTACATCTTATTTTAACCCATTTCTGTTAATCTGTGTGCCGCCACATGGCTGTGGCTCACCAGCAAGGTTCCAGCTGTTCCCAGTGGCAGCTACATGGCGACTCTTGACTCCATCTTCTTTCTCCCAGCGTTCAGTTTAGTTTTCTCCGCCTACCTCTGTTCTGCCCTGCTATAGGTTCAAAACAGCTTTCTTTATTCATTAACAGTAATCACAGCATATAGAGGGGAATCCCACATCAGTAAGGGACTCACAATTCTCCCTGTCTGGTATCCCACATCCTGACTCATGGCCCTATGTTTTCAGTGTCCAGTAGCTGATGCAAAGGACTATCTCTCGCACATGGTGTAAAATAAGGAGGTGGAAAGCTTGACCCTCCCTCTTCCAGGCCAGCTGCTCTTCTACAAAGCTCCATTACCTCTTCCATACTCATTACATCTACAACTGGTGATAGGTGGTAAAGAAAGGATGTAAGAGCAATATTCAGATTTATCCTACATGGCCTGGGGAAGAGTGTCTGGCACCTCTTTTAAGATGTGAACATTTGTCATCTTCTGTCCTCAATTTTAGAGTCTCATCCTAGACTCTTACTTAAGGTGACAGAAACTCTGTAAAATATTCTGCTACATGTAAAGGTGTAGAATATTTACAGTTTGCAGAATGCTTATATTCACCAGTAACAACAAACCATTTTAGATTGAGTCTGAGATTAAAACTAGATGTATCTAGCATGCAAACTTTCACACACATTTCAACTGTACTAATAACAGTTCCTGTATCAGACTGTAACTTACATTCAGTGTAACTGCAGATATAATGCATTGAACTGCAGGGACAATGTCAGTCAATGTCTTTTTTTGTTTGAGCCTGAAAGTAACTTTGAAAGTAGATCCATCTCATGAGAATTATTTGTAAAATAAATGAGATATGTAAATATAGTACAGTTACACTCAGAATTTTTGAAATTAGGTAAAAGTCTGGTTTCGAGGACTTTGAGTATCATGAGAGATTTTAATTTTCTGTCTGAACATAACCCAGGAGGTAGAATTTAAATGCAGCATGATTATTCCTCATCAGCAAATTTAAATCTTAAAGATATCTTTCTCTGCATCCACAGTCTCTCTTTAACCAGGACCCACATTTTGTTGGTCTGTGAGCACTATAGGGTGATTGTACTAATAGTTAACTAATAGTTGTACTAATAGTTAACTAATGTTTAACTCTTCCTATGTACCTGATACTGTTAGTGATACTATTGTATTCCTTCTTTAAAAGCTTCATTATGCATTAATAAGTTTAGAACAAGGAAAGCCAGAAAATACAATCAGAGTCTTACTCCAGTTGGGGTAGAACTTGGGTATGCAGTCAAACCATTTGCAACCAAAGCTTAGGGATCACCTTCCTCTCAGATAGTTCCTAAGCACACCGGTGGAACTTTCCTACTTGATGAAGAAAAAGGAAAAGAGTATAAAAAAATAAACCTCATATAACTATGTCTTTAAAGAAAGATTTGTTCTTACTTTACTGTTTCATTTGATGACACTTGGTGCCCACAGAGGCCAGAAGAAGGTGTTGGATCCTCTAAACATGGAGTTACTGATGGTTAGCTGTCCTGTTGCTTCTGGGAACTCAACTTGAGTCCTCTGCAAGAGCAGCCACTGCTCATAAATGCTGAAGGATCTCTCTGACTCTATAATGTCAATTTCTTGATCACAAATACATTCACATAGTAATTATGTTTCCATATGAAATTTTGCATATTTTTGTATAGGTTGTGATTCCCAATTGTCTTTTATTGTGGCTCTGTTCTCCATCTTTAATACAAAATATCATCTGACACCTTCTACATCCAGAGGAATTTGGTGGTAGTCAGAGTCAATTCCTCCATGTTTTATTTCATATGATACTATAAAGGCAAAAATATGTTTGTGCTATGTTTAGTTTCTCACATGTACTTTTGAAATCATTTACATTGCTAATGTGGTGTTTGCATATTTGTCCGTGTCTGTGTCTGATTTGATGGGAGAATGCCGAGGTTCACTCATCAATGGTTGAGACTCTAACCCTTTTGTTGTTGTTGTTGTTGTTGTTGTTTTACTGATAAATGACTTGTTGCTCTGGGCTCAGTCTTCACACTTCAGATGTGTCCCTACATATGGGCATTTGCTTCACAAGGTTTTGTGTTTGTGTTTATTTGTGGTCAGAGTGAATATAAAACCAAGAGTTTTCTGTTTGTAAATATTGGTGAGCTGGGCTCACAGGGCACACTCTAGTCGGTTCCTAGTGGATCCCCACACTCACATTCCCTTTAAGGTGTTGGTATAGCTTTTCTTCAGAGACACTGCCACAGTTTGTAAGTTTTGGAAGCTTGGTCTTTCATTGTGTTTGTTTGTGTTTTCATAAATATTGATAAAAATTAAGCATTTTTGTCTATGATTTGTAGTTTCACAGCCTTTTACCATATTTCTATTGAGTTCTTTGTTTCTTATTTATTTTAATATTTATTTATGAAATTATAGACAATCTGTGCCCTATCATTGGCTTTGGAAATATATTTTTCTAATGCTATTGTTTGCTTATTGAGAGTTTGCTTCAGAAAGGGTTTACATCCTACACACACACACACATACACACACACACACGTGGGAATAAATATGTATTATGTCATAATGCAAGTCCAAATTTATGTAGATTTCTTTTGTTTTAAGTAAGTGAGTAATTTCCATAGCATTTCTAGTTTGCTTGTGGTTTTAGATGATAATGAAGCTTTTTTATTTTTGGAGAGTTAAGCTAGCATATTTATTTAATAATCCATTTTTCTTTACTTATATAAGTATATATGCATCTATGTAAGCATGAATGTATGCATGCATCTAGTGAGAGCCAATCCAGGCTGTCTCTTTTTCTGTTGACCTAGGTACATATCAGCTCTGTCATAATGCAACACTCTAAAGTTTGGAAGCATCTCATCATCCTTTTACCTCATGATTTTATTGGCTATTGTTTGGAAACCATACTTCTCATAAATATCAAATTATTCTACCTAATTCTATTTAAAGTCTTGTTGGGTTCTGCCCACAATTCTGTTCAATGTACACATTAAGTAAGGGGAGATTATCACTTATACCACGTATTCACACTTAAGTATCTACTTATTTGGTTTCGATATTGCTTGATAATTTTAAGAAAATTAATTTTTCACTAGCCCTACCATTTACTAAGTTTTTTGGTTTTGAGATGTTGTAAGTACTACAGGTGGTATTTTTCCCTCTGTTTACTCTAATGTTTATTATTGCCATGCACAGTAAAATGGCTAACTATTAAATTTCAAGGTAAGACTTTACACTCATTATTTCTCCCACTTTCTCAGTTCAATTTTTAGTTTTCTTTCATCTGTTCTTCGCTTTTCTTCTTAGGATTTTTATTATTTCTGCATTGATTCTAGTGTACTTTTCAGCAAATACCTTATTTTTTCCCATAATTGTTAGCATTCCTCCATATTTCCTTTTTGATTTTCCAAAGTAATCGATCTGCCAGCATATCAGTTTGGTCACTGGTGACAAGAGTAAGCTCCTTTTCTGTGAAATGGAATTTGTAGTTTGGAGTGAAGTTATTGAGCTACATGTGTGTGCACTGAACTAAAGTTCAAACACAATTGGCACTCTCTGATATTATTTCTTTGGATAATTTTCTTCCTCTAACTTTCCTCTTATTTTGGCAACTTACCATCTAAAATGCTTTTATGTTGTGTTGTTTTGTTTGTTGTAACATATTATCATTTAGGTTTGTCCACTGGAAAATGCACTTAGAGGATTTTGAGCAACATCTGCAGATGCTGGGATGAGCCAGGGGTCATGAGCTAGGTTGGGCAGCGAACTAACACTGTTTCTCTTCTCCAGCTGCAGCTCCTGTGAGTTAGGCCTTTCCTAATGTGCAGACTGAGGTTGGCACTGTTTCTAAGACTGCCATTAATCTAAGTCACATATGAAAACATATATAGTACAATCCACCTAGTTACATTGTTTTAAATTTTAAAATTACATTTATTTGTCACGTTTTTTTACTGAGGTGTCCACACTGTGGCAAGGCAGGTATGTAGACCTCAGAGGACAATCTGCAGGAATTGATTTTCTCATTCTACCCTATGGATCCTGGGATCAAATTTGGCTCATCAGCCAGATTTGGTTTTGTTTTTCGAGACAGGACTTCCCTGCCTAGCCCTGGTTGTCCTGGATTCACTCTGTAGATCAGGCTGACTTCGAATTCAGAGATCCCCCTGCCTCTGCCTCCTGAGTGCTGCCATCAAAGGCATGCAACATCACTGCCAGGCTTTGTCAGCTGGATTTGAAGTATATGTTACCTTACTGTAACATTTCACAGAATTTTTTATAGCACAGTGCTAAAGATTTTCTCTCGCGCACACCTGAAACTTTTTACATTTTATTAACTTATTATGAATACAGTGTTCTGTCTGCACATGAGAAGAGGGCACCAGATCTCATTATAGATAGTGTGAGTCACCATGTGGTTGCTGGGTCTTGAACTGAGGACCTCTGCAAGAGCAGCCGGTGCTCTTAACCTCTGAACCATCTCCCCAACCCCACACTGGAGACTTTTTAACCTACTGGATGATGACTGTTCTCTTCTTTTATTGGCCCAGATAACTACCATTATGCTTTCTGGTTCTGTACATTAGATATTTCAGACACTTCACATGAATGGAGTCATACAGTATTTGTCCTTTGGTGGCCAGCCACTTATTTATTAAAATGTTTCCAATTTCTATATTGTTTCTCAGCAGACTATTTTTTATGAGGATCTTTAGATTTTTATTTCAACTGTGGTCATCAAAGGATTATTGGCGATAACCAAGATGTGGAGATTATCTGAATGGCCTTTGCTAAAGAATGAACAAAGAAAATATGTTTCATGCATACGGTGGGATGTTGCACAATCTTTTAAATAAATTACTATCTTACTGCTTCTTGCTCAAGGGGATGAATACTAGGTTTTTTACAAAAACCGTTTCTGACTTATAAAAACAGCGAGAGCTGGAGAGACATTTATGATGCTGATCATGCGCAGTAGCAGTGGCGTTTGGGCAGAATTCACAGCTCTACAGCTTTGGGGTCTTCTGGTGTCAGGGACAGAGCCACCCAGTCTTGCCGAACTCGCCCTACCTCTAGGTGTTCAGGGGACCACACTGTTGGGTCAGCCTTCTCTGCAGTAGTTTGGTTTCAAGTGTTAAGTTTATCCTCTTTAGAAGTTCTTTAGAATCTTGCCTGTCATTGCCTTTGGGAAGAAAACTCATTGCCTTTCTTTTCCCCGCTTCTCTTACTAGTTTAAGGCTACAGGGGAGCTCACAGGGGAATGCTGGCCTCAGCCAGGGATTTGTGGCTGTGGGTACTCGATAGCATTCACAGTAAAAGTCGTGGGAAGCAATGATGGGCTTTTGATCAGCTAAGAAGTAGAATGGGGATAAAGAAGTAAACACTAGGGTTTTATGATTAAACCCTAATCCTGCTGCATTTAATTTTAATTTTTCTAGAGCCTGAAAAGTTTCATCTTTTTTGCACTTTTTTTATTCCTTCTTCTTTTTATCTATTTTTCCTTTTTGTATAAAGAAAAGGGAAATAGGGAAATTGTTATTGGTACCTGGGATATTTCAACAATAATTATCCCTTTGGGGGTACTGCTGGTTTAGTGGGTATGTTGGGACAGTCACATATTTATTTAGTTTTCCTATTAGAAGGAATACCCATCCATACTCAGTGTGCCTTAGACGAAATACAGTTCATAAATAAAATTACTCAGAAAAACAAATCATCTCATAATTTGAACAGCATTCTAAAATCTTAATTAACTTTCATTTGTCATCCAAGAAGGCAGACTATGGGTCCCATGCACACTTAGCATGACCTCAAATCTCTCATTTTATACTGATTGGGGTTTCTGTTGAACTCTTTCTTTAATCGGTCAGGAGATACTAATCCCTTGTTCTTCTTCACTTTGTTGTTGTTGATTTGCGTGTGTCAGGTATCAATTAAGCATTATCTATGGGTGAGCTCCAGATTGCTTCTTGATACAGCAGTGGTTCTCCTGTTATCTCGCAGCTCTGGAGGTGCTCCCGGGTAGCCTGCATGATTAGACATAGAACATATGGGTTTTCTACATTGTCTGATTCTATTTAAGATCCATGTTTGGCTTAATGTGGCGGGGAGGTATCCACACATATGCCCTTGGAGGCCAGAGGCATTGGATCTGCCTGGAGCTAGGCTTGCAGGCGGCTGGGAGACACCTGGCCTGGCTTCTGAGAACCAGACTTGGGTCCTCTGTGATAGCAGTGCCCATTCTTAAACACTGAACCACCTCCTCAGCTCCTTTTTCTTTATTCTTGAAGATCCAAGTTAGGTCCCAGAGAAAATGGAACACTTTATGCTTTATCCAACTTCAAAGATCCTGGTCACTGTCCTTTCAAGGTTCAAAAGGTTTTCTCAATAACTTCTGAAAATGCTTTTTGGCAATTTGGGTAATTGGAACCCTGTTTTAAAACCAGAAGATAAATATTTTGAGCCATACAATTTGCCTCTTTGTTTAGCAATTCAGACTCATACCTTGTCTTTAGTATTCAAATAATGAACTACAGAGATTGTCTTCTAAGCTGGTATAGTTTAAATAACTCCTTGAACAAGACTTTCTAAACATGCGGGTTCTTGTAATGAAAGTTGTTGCCCCCTCAGATCAGAACCCCAGTATCTTCCATTTTTGAGTCAGTGACAACTCTTTTTTTTCTTTTTTTGTTGTTTTATTTTTTTAACACTCTAGTTTTCTGTCAGGTCATTCTTCAGGAAGTGACTTTTGCCTTAGGAAGGATAACATCAGAGGAGAGGCTGGCACAATTGAATTGTGGTCATGGGTTGCCAGGTTGGCATTTGTGAGCATCAACTCATTTCCCTTACGGAATCACCCCCTGCAAAGTTAATAAACATGCGAAAAATAAGTTACAAGATAAACTGGCTATGGCAGGATTTCAGGTTTCCTTAAAGCCAAGGATAAAACCCCTAAATTAAGTAAGCTTAGTATGTAGGTTGAAAGGAGTTCTTTGTTCTCAGTTGTAATTACCTTTTCCATTTTCCGTGCCAAATAAGGCACAGGTTACACAACTGTCAGTCAGCACCTGTGTACCCCTTCTTGAAATGTGTTCTCGTTTCCCTAAATGTCAGATGACAGCGATAGGCATATATTGATAGCCCTAAAACTGCTGCATGCTTGTGCTTGGAACGGCGGCAAAAATGATGCAGGTTCCCAGTGCAGTGACTTCAAGTGACGCCATTCTAAGGGACTTCTGGACAACTACTGGGAGAGAGCATTGTTTTAGAATGATTTTGAATCATAAGTTGTGAAATTAAACACAGACAGAGTTTACATTTGTTTAAGTGAGGTGCTGTTCATGGGCAGCAGAATGCATGCCTTATGTGCATTCGCAATTGAGAAAGGGTTCAACGCTGAGCTGTTTTGAGGATTTCGTCATAAGCCTTGCAGGTCATCATCTCTTACAAGTTTAGGGTTTTCATCCTTAACTTATATAGCCCTGATTCGTTTGCATTTTTAGTATACTCTCCAGCTATGTGAACATATTAGCTTGAGGACTGATTCTATCCTGTGTAGAGATGAAAACAATTTGGGCTTACTGGATCCCCCACTGGCTTGGCGTTATGTGTTTGTAGCACAGCTACATAGCAGAGCTAGGGCTAGAGGTTGGCTTTCTATGGGACCAGTAAGACCTGCAGTAACAGGAAGAGGCATCCTTAAGAAAGTCCCAGTTAAGCAGGCGAGGTTCACATGGAAAGTGCCTTAGCAACAGCAGCCACAGTTGTGTACACATGGCTTTCGTGACGCTCAAAGCCGAGCAAGAACACAACTAAACCACTCCTTCTGACGAGTTCCTTCCACATACCAGGCAGATCCGGGTTACTCTTATTCTGTGGTTTAAAGCCTGGTTTACAGAGAGCTCTGCTTTGCTTCTCCCTCTTCATTCTTTAAATTATTTTCCCCTTTGAGATTCTCTGCTCCCACATAATAAGGGTAGGGCTTTGATCTTTGCAGTTTATTTTATCAAAACCACATCCAAGTGATGTTTCATACGATAGATAACATTGAGTACCGACAGCTAAGGCTGTTGATAAGCAATCAACTACCACAACAAGGTTATTACAATTATATAATTTTAATTATCTAATTTAATGGGGTGGAGGCATGAACTATTCAAAGTCATTTATGCCTGTTTGATATAGGGGTCATTAAAACACAAAGAACAAAATACACAGTAAACCATTTGCTGCACACATGGTTTGTGTAAAACAGTAGGAAGACAATAGCCTAGTAAAGAAGTGGGGGAGAAAAGCTCAGAGAAGCAGCAGTAATAAAAATTAGAGCTCATTAAATGCATGTGAATGCAAACTCTCCCATCGATGTGATGCAAATGCAAATTAGAAACCTGCTCTGGAAACAGGTTTCACAATAAATACATAAATGCACACGTGTGTACTTCGTGATGAGCAATTTTGCTAGTAAACAGAGCTAGTTGACTTATATTCATATATTCATGAATATATTTATGCAAATGTGCAGACAACACTACTGATTATAGCTAGCAAATGAAACTTTTCACAGTAGAATTCACCAATACCAGTAATTCAGAAGTATAGCCAAAGAGGAATGAGAATGGATAGCAAAGATGTGCATTAATAGGTAGAAAAAGGAAAGGAAACGGAAGGAAGGAAGGAAGGAAGGAAGGAAGGAAGGAAGGAAGGAAGGAAAGGAAGGAAGGAAGGAAAGGAAGGAAAGGAAGGAAGGAAGGAAGAATTACCTGTTATCTAGCACATTTTAGTATAAATTGTAAAAATCTACTATTTTCTCTGTGCCTAATCAAGGAGCATTGACCTCTGAGATGCTTATGTAAACCCTGATTTTGAAAAGCAGATCGAAATGAGTATTATTTCTGTAGTTTGGAAATCTAGATGCTCAGTCTAATGGTCGAAGCTTTACTGTTCATTGATCACTCACCGATTTTGTTTGTTTGTGTAAGAGCACTCCACCTCAGGGGGGTGATCCTGAGAACATTGAGCTGAAGACTGGGAATGAGCTTGGATTCTCGGGGCTTTGTTATCCTCTCCAGGCTCTCTAGTGGAAGATCAAAGACTCCTCCATCAAAGTAACTTCATATCTCTCTTGATGTCAGGTTAAAAAATTTATTGCCATGTTCCTTCAATGAAGGCTGTTTTCATCCTCTAGAGGGGAACAGATGAATCTCCTAAGACCACAGGGGACAGAGATTTGCTGGTGGTGGGGTGGTCAGGGATCTGCTTCAGTGTCCGGATGATGAAGTAGTATCCTAGGAATTCCACCTTTCACTTCCTCGAACACGCATTTCCTAAACAGAAACCATGTTATTCACTAACTAGATCCAGGACCTCTAACAGCAAATGTTTCCATAATGTCAGAAGGAAAGCTTGTTTATAACTAACTCTTTTCTTATGAAAGTTTCATTTCATGTGGTTTCTTGTTATCTGCTGTGTAAATGGAATTTTACCAAATACTCTATGTTAAAGGGGTAAGGGTCCATGAACTCTGACACTTTTAAGTCTAGTGCTTTGTTACCAAAGGGAGCAACAAGGCATGGTGACTGGACCTTGTTACTTTTCATCTTAAATATAGGGTACACACAAGATTTTCTTGCTTTTCAAAAATTGACAATTTTGTGAGATGTGTACATGTATATTTTCAGGATGTATTTCAAATAGATGTTAATAAAAATATGAACATCTTATTCTCTCAAGGTGCATTCCCTTTCCCCGTTGCTTGAAGATTTATTGGGCATTCTGTATTAAATACATACATAATGTTGATTTCGACTTACTCCTGTTTGTATCCTCCCTCAGCTTCTGCTGCAGAATTAACTAGGCTAGGCCACTAGAATCTGACTGTGTGGCATCCCTCTTTTGTATCTCTTAACTGTTTCATGTGTTGTTGTCTGAATGTTGCCTCCACATCCCAGGGCTGGGATTTCAGGCATGCACCAGTCCACATGGATTTTCTGAGGCTGTTAAAATTTAAGCAATCTTATAACACATCAAGAAGACCAGCAGGTATCACAGGACAGGAAACGTTCTCAGATGCTGTTAATTCTCTTCTGATGCACAACAGACTCTGGTCCATATCAAGTACTCCACCACCAAAGCTTCATTCCCAAGGTCCCCAAGCAGTGATCCAAAGATTCCCTTGGTTCCACACACCCCTTCCTAATGAATTTAGAATAAGTGATGAGCCTCCTTCTTTCAAGCATCAAGTTGGCTTTAATATCCTAAGAGCAGTAATTGCCATCAGTCTTCATTCTATTTGATGGGGGGGAGTCTAAGTCTCTACGTAAAAGTTCCCAGACATTTCTAGTGACCAGTTCTGAGTGCCATAGCTTCAATCTAACTGCTGCTGTTCATCATGGTGAGAAAATCTCGGTGCTCAGTAGCTAGTGGAATACTTTAAAATAGAACATATTGGAATATATTCCCATTGCCACCGATTCATTTGTGGGGTCACACTCCTCTGTAAGACACTGGGGTGGTTTGAATCATGTGTTAATATTCTTTAGGACCCTTGTTACACCTTATGCCAAAACGCCACTCACTTTATTTCTCATCCAAATTGTGATAGCCAAATGCCTAATATGTTTCTTTAGAAGGTACTCAACTATGATATCTCACAAAATGACTTGATACAATGTCAAGAAATTATTTTTAATGTTTAAACATTCCTAACAAAGGAAAATAATTGTCAAAGATAAAGCCAAAAGAAATTAAGTGTTCAGGTTTTGCTTCTTTTGGTTTCTGGTTCTGTTCCATCCATGCACGGGGTCCTTCAAAGCTTCAGTGCGTGTGTGAGGCACCTCTCCTCTGTGGCTAAATGAGGAACATACATGCTACCTGGTAATTATTTTTCTGGGTTCCTGTCCTAGTTTCCTTTCCTGTGATAAAATTTCCTGATAAAAGCCACTTAAAGGAGAAATGGTTTGTTTGAATCTCAGTTCCAGGTCACAGCCCATCCCTGCCAAGGAGTCAAGGTAGCGCATCCACAGTCAGGAAAAGAGTGATGGAGTAACCAATGCCAATGAGCTTTCTCCTAGGTACCTAAGCACCCAAGCCTGGGAAACTGTGCTGCACACAGTGGGCAGGTCTTCTCACATCAGGAAACATAGTTGCTTGTAGGTCTCAGGGTCCCTTCTCCTGGGCCATTCTCGACTGTGTCTGGTTGATACTGGACACTAACGTTCATTCTTCCCTTTCCTCATTTCTCTGCACGTTAGTGTTTTTCAGCTTTTCATGGTCAGAGTAAACGATTTCTTAATCATCATGGTTCTCTGAAGCAGTGTGCGGGGATTTAGCAGCCACCCCTGCTGTTCTCTCTCTGCAGACTGCAGCTCAGAACAGGCTCAGACACTAGCCTTTGTTTCTTCAATTGCTCCCACTTTCTCTGCTCCCTATAACAGACGCTGCTTGTTGCATCTGAACAGCAAATCTTTCTAAAACTGCTTTCTAACAGTTTTGTAATTTCTTTATTAGAAAAGCTCCCAAAATTAGAGATAGAAAGCACTTCTCCGTTTACCAAAAGCCTCTCATATGTATGCTTTGTTTACCTCACCTCCTAAACTTCGATAGCTCTTCACAGGTATTTTGTCACTAAATCAACATTCAGTCTCAGCCCAGCAGGCATCACCACTGTCCTTCTTGAGTTTCCATTTGTTTCCTCAAAATGGCACATTGCTCTTTAGTCACAGTTCTGAAAATGTCTTGAGTGTGTCCCCTTAGGGCAGTGATGTTCTACAATCTGGATTTCTATAAAACAAAACAAAACGAAGCATGTATGTTCCACATCTTGATTTGGAATGTTTGCCCATTTTTTAGGTGTAAATATCTCTACCATGATAGGTTGTAAGCTTCTACTGAGATTTGACCAAGTGCATTTGGCCAGTGCTGTGGCCCTCATTAGCTGGATCGGGCATAGCAGCAGAATAGAATAGCATGACCCACAAAGCCAGCTTCCCCATCTACGACTATAGACCACAAGAAACAGAATCCAAGGTGATCAATCCATGAGGCTTTATCACTGGTTACCAGTCTTTTCATTCTGCAGCAAGATTTCAGGTTCTGAAATCCTTTAGAATGATCTGAGTGTTTTCGGCAGTTTCCCTGTTGCTCACTTTATGACTTCCACAAAGCTGTTTGTCAATAGCTTGGAGGACTCATAGTCTTCAGGAGAAATCTGTTCTTAGATTTTTGTCCTCCAGTTTTATGCACGGAACTACATAAACTGAGTATTAGCCCACTTTTCCAACATGAGACCAAAAAAGAGATAATGGTGGTGATGGTGACGATGATGGTGATGATGGTGATGGTGATGATGGTGGTGATGATGGTGATGGTGGTGACGATGGTGATGGTGATGACGATGGTGGTGATGATGGTGATGGTGATGATGATGGTGATGGTGATGATGGTGGTGATGGTGGTGATGGTGGTGATGATGGTGATGGTGATGACGATGATGGTGATGGTGGTGATGATGATGGTGATGGTGATGACAATGATGGTGATGGTGGTGACGATGATGGTGATGGTGACGATGATGGTGATGGTGATGATGGTGGTGA
>LOJH01016237.1:0-22956 GCA_001685095.1 Ellobius talpinus
TTTATTAAACCAATGAAAGTAACACATAGACAGATGACCCTCCTCCATCAAACCTGAAGCTTTCATCCCTACTGGCTAGCTTTCATAGTGCTAAGAAGTGATGAAAGGAAAGAAAAATAATCATTCTTACCCAGCTATGGACCCCGACAGCTATAATGACTGCTCTGGCAAGAACTGCCTACTGGTGCAAGAATGCCATGAATGTTACGGGAATAACCAACTTCTGATTGGCCATAAGGCTCACTCCATGAGATGCAACCCATATATGGCAATGCTGATAGGGCCAAGAATCTGTGGCTGGTTAGGTTATAGGGCCTAGGATAGAACCCACTACCCAGCACAACTCCTAATGACTCAGGGCTATGCTCGTTGATTAGTGCATCCCTCAGCCCTCATCAGAATACCCTCTTCTTGCAGTAGGTGGCAATTTACATAGAGACCCACAACTAGTGAATGTGCAGAAAAAAGATTTCTGACTCTTCAGCCCTAAATGACATGTCTATACTATACCCCTCCTCTCAAGGCTCAGGGATCATCCTGGAAGACAGATTGTAAGAGCCAGGGGTGTTAGGTGATAACAATTAAACCATGTTTTCCAGACATAATATGACAGATGTACTCATAAACTAGTTGGGATTGAGACAGCATGTACAAGGCCTATGCCCAAACTCAAGCTATAATCAGTATAGAGTAGGGAGCTGCGCAACATCCGCACCCATAGCTGAGGCACCACTGACATTTGGTAGCTGCTTTGATAGGAGGGGCCAACTTTCTTTAAGTGGATGATCACTACACAGGGCAGGTGCACCCAAGAGTATCTGAGCAACACAAGCTGCACTCCATGGCTTTACAACAAAGGAAATGGAAAGCTAAGTGGGTAGGAAAGAGGGGTAGAGCTGGGAAAAACTATGATCAAAATGCATTGCGTGAAATTCTCAAGGAATAACCATATTTCTAAAGCAAAAGCAAATAAAAAAATTCAAATGACTTGAGAATGAAATGTGAAGCACAAGTTAGCTGAGCTATGTCCTGAGAGGTCTCTGAAGAGTCCCTGTGAGAACTGAAGATTTCCTTACCTCCTGAGGTGCTCTGAGAGGGTGACCTCTACTGGAGAACTATCATGTGTTGTGCATAGTCCCTGGACACAGATTTTGCCATCGTTTTTTTTTGAAGATAAAATGATCAAAATAAAAGTTAATCTCCAAAAGGTTTCAAAAGACAATTTTGTCCTCAAATACCGTCTTCAGTTACTTCGCCCATGAGCAATTAATAGGAAAGCATGTTTTTAGCTAGTTCCATCTGTGAGCTTGTAGAGTTATTGTTTACAAGGATAACAATCTCAGTCTACTTTTATCAGCTTGGAAATGGGAAAATCTGAACACTGAAGTCCAAAAGTATTAGAGTTTGTGACATAAATGTTTATTTAAAAAAAGATGTTACTTGCATGAATGAAATGATCTAAAATTAAAAACAAAATACTGAAGAAATAAATTTCGCAATAAAAATTGAAACAACTTGACTGTATCCTAAACTTAATGTACAAGGAAATAATTTTCTTTAAACTTAGGACTATGTAAGTTACTAAATGTTTACTAAATGGATCTTAACATTAAAAAGCTACTGTTCTGCTTACTACTTGTAATTCATTTTTATTATGTGTGTGTGTGTGTGTGTGTGTGTGTAGGCATGCACATGCCATGTTGCACAAGTAGAGGTCAAAGGACAATTTTTGGGGGTTCGTTCTTTCCATTAGGTGGGTCATAGAACTGAATCAGACTTGGTGGCAAAGACCTTTACCCAGTCAGATACCTATTTAACTCTCTCAAAACAATACATCATACTTAAGGTAATTTTATTCAAAATAGTTTCCTGCTGGGCTCCACACACAGATTGGNGGGGTGCTAATACTCATTAGCATGAGGTGACTAAGTCTGACTCACTTCAGGTCTCCTCTCCCCTTCCCCTTCTCTGTTATTCAAATGCCCTTTTCCATCTCCACTGTCACCTCCCTCAATGCTATGAGCTGCCTCCTGCTTCTGCCATTCCCATCCTAATTGTTCTAAATCCCACCGTCCACATCTCACCTTTCTAAGTTCACGTCACGTCACCCCAGCTCTGGATTCTTGAACACATCCTATGGAGCCACTCACAAAAGCTGACCACCAACTCTGGGCCCAGAAGTCCCCCTTCCCTCTCAGTTCTCTTTGTCATTACTCTCTTTCCTCTGGTGCACCACGCAAACTCTCCCAGGCTCTTCCCTAAGTATTCTCTCATGCCAGAGCATTTGCCAGCTCCTTTCCCTCTCTGGGAAAAGCTTATTCCCATCCCCATTCTTCCCCATCGCTTCCTCCACTTGTAGAGCGCTTGGCTCCACCTCCTTTTGACTGGAAGACCCTAAAGCTTCCATGGAAAGCTCACTGTACATCCCCACAAGTACAACACAAAACTGTTTTAAGTTAAAACACCAAATTTATTGGGTAATAATGAACTATATGCACACACATAGAAAATAAACATTTCATATAATTGTGTATCTTTTTTAAATGTATTTATAAGGACTGAAAAACTACCAATTTAGCAATTGGAGTAACTTTTAGAAACAAAAAGAAAAAGCAAAAATCTACATTCCTTCCATCAAGACTTGATGCTGCATCACAATCTATATGTACTTCATTTTATATAAATAGGTCTTTTCTCTACTACATATCATAAATTAGGGTTACATGAGTTCTTTGATCATTAGAATTTTCTTATCCAATGATGAGTAGTTAAACATTTCATTTTTGAGACACATGTATTTGACTTAAATATAATCCCCTTGCTGAAATCCCACTTTAAATGGACATTTCATATATGATAAACAAAGACTCTATCATAAAGAATATCTTTATATTTTAACAGTTAGAGACAGGTTAAAAAAACTTACAAAATTTAAAATAAAAAAGACAGCATGCATCCACCAGCACAAGGAAGAGGGGAACTGATTCAAGTAGCAAAGACAGGAATAAGAGAGCAAGGAAAGCACAGGTTGAAGAACACAGGAAAGAAAAGGTAAGAGAGAAAGCAATAGATATAAAGTAACAAAGAAAGGGACAGACGTTTATTAATTACACCATTCTAGGGTAACATGTAGACAAGAAAACGAAACTTGCTTCAAAAGCAAGGTAAAGGGGTTTACTAATTCACTGTCTATCCACATGTCGTGGTTAACAATACACACACAGTCCACCTGCAACCAGAGGTGAATGTGTCTTTTGGGAGGCCTAGGCAGTGGACAGTCACAGAAGGCTGTTATTCCTTCATGACCTGTTTTCTTTAAGCAGGGTGTGTTCATAAAGGCTCCCATAAAGTCTCAAAAGCTATGACAAGCAATGAACCCAGACTCAGCTTTTTGGAATTTGGGAGTTCTGAAGAAGCCCATTCCATCTACAGATTGGAGCGGGCTGCAACAAGCCATGCGTTTCCAAAGCTGCAGAGAACGGCAATGCTCTGCATGGCAGGCAAGAAGGGATATGTCAATCAATCATCTCTGCAGAGGAGAGAGAAGCTTGGAAAAGAGCAGGGGAGCACAGAGAAGAAACATCAAGACTGAGACACATCTGGGAGACAAAAGCTTAAAAATCTACTGCCATTTAATCCAGCAGATCACAACACATTCACAGATAAGGAACAATAGGAACCTTAGTTCAAAACAAAACAAAACAAAATCTAATCCACCTTCCATACTAAAGCCAATTTTTTGGCCGATCCCCAACCACTGATTTTTCAAAGACTGTTTACTACTGAACCCAAGAAACACATTGACTGGGATTTAGGATTCAAAAGTCTCAATCCACTTAGACAATAAAAAAATAGAAATCACTCCCCATGATATTTTGTATCAGCTGCAATGTGGCCACTGAGGAAAGGAAGGATGTCTTAGGTAAGCTGGGGAGCCTCAGGCCAAACTAAAACCCTCATAATTGTCGAGGGCCTGGGTCAGTCGAGCCTTCATAATCTCTTTGCTGCTATATTTAGGGAGGTCAAGAAGGTTGTAGCAGGTGTGGGCCACAGGTAAGTACTCCTCCCCAGTGGCTGTGGACTGGATGACAATCTGCAGGCTGGCCATGCCATAGATGGGAATCCGGTCGCTGCCTGTCAAGAACACTGAAGAGAAGAAAATGGCATCAATGACTATGCAAACCATCTTCCAGGCCAGAGAGGAAGGCATGACACCCTGTGGCTTCCATGGGAACTACAACATTATGTAACAACATGTCAGCACCAGAATAGTGGACGCTCAGACATGCTCTAGGGCCTCTATAGGACACACGTCCTCATAGATGAGCCTTCACAAAAGCAAAGCAGAGAAAAACTGTCTTAGGAAAAGAGCCTTCCTGTATAAGAAATCAGCAAAGAACTCACGTCTCTGTGTCATCAAGATCTCTACCTCAGATGTCTGAGAACAGAGCTGTCTGGCTGCTATTTCCCTTTAGGGATCTACTCCATTTCCCCTGTACATAAACCAGAAGACTTGACCCACACACTCTTTAGGCAGTATCACAGTTCACTCTTGTGATGCACTGTTACTTGGCAGAAATAATTAAATTCTCATTCACAAAGTAGACAGACACAGCTGTCTTCTCCTGCAGAGTGCTTTTGGTTGTTATTCCTGTTTGGTTTTTTTTCTTTCGCTGTGGACTTGCCAGAAATTACCACAGTAAATTCATTCCATTTCTCTCCTTTATTTTTTTCTTTTTGTGAGGGTGCTGCAGTTTGAACCCAGGTGGTAGGCAAGGACTCTGCCACTGTACTATCTGGCAGCCCTCAGCAGCCATTTCAAATAATCTGCCATTGCCAAAGGTAGATAAACATCTATCCAATCTTGCCAAACCTGCAGAATTAATAACACAACAGCAATGAAGAGACAACAAATGCCTTAAGTTGAATGTTCCCTAACTAGAAAGGCCTTTTTCTAAGGAAGCCCTTGGGACCCAAAAGAAGGCTTCCCCTGAAAGGAGCAGCCTTTCACCTTCACTCAGCAGCCCAGCCCTTCATCAAATGCATGACACCGCTTCTCAACAGCATATGGACATGAGCAGGAGTTCTTGTGTGAGATACCAGTTTTTTTCTCATCTTTGCTCAATGTGAGCAGCAGAATCTGGAGCTAAGTCCTGCATTAATATTAATATCTGCTTGCTCTTAAAAAGCCAGGAAGTTGTTTGTTAAACCCCTTTTCTGTTTCATGCAGCTAAAAATTATTATTGTATTCACTGGCCGATTTATGGGCCTGATTACACAGATGCGGACAGGGAGAGCCAAGCATTTCTAAAGGGCTGGATTTGATCATGGAAGCTAACTCCACTGCCCTCTCTAAAGCTACTGTCCTATTCAAATGTCATGCAGTACCAAGGACTACTTATGGAATGATTCTATTTCCAAGAAACGTCTAGAACAGACAAACTCAAGATGGGGTGGGTGAGGGGAAGGCATGAAGAAGGACGCTGACAGGTACGGCATTTCTTTCGGAGATGACGAACATACCCCAGAAATGCTCTGTGACAGGCTTACAGCTCTGCGAACCCCCTTATCTGGCTGCTGCCAGTGGGGAAACTGCGCTTTTACAAATCAGACCTTCTCAGCTTTATCTGGAATCTTTCCAGATTAATCTTTCTAGATTTGGTGAGACAGACTATCACTATGTTGCTCAGACTGATCTTAAAGTCTTGGGCTCAAGTGACTCCCCTGTAGCTAGGGCTGTCAGCATGAATCAGTGCTTCCACATAAAGTGACCATTATTTTTACAGACAGCGAAGATGGGTGAAATGCTCCTTTAGCTTCTTGATTCACATATGTGTACTAACAGCCTAAACTGCGTTTTAATTAATATACTACAAATATATATTTTTTTCTTGAGTACCTAGTTATTTAGAAGTTAATCTTTACCTGTGAAATCGGCCATTCTACATGATGTCACACTACAACATGGACAACCCACTGATGTGAGGAATACTTACAGAGAAACTTCTTCTTCTTCTCTAACGGGAACTCATGGAAGGTTTCCCAAAAGAGTTTCACGGTGGGATGCGTGCCTGAATAATCACCCTTGTAGATGGCCGTCTGTCCAAAAGAGAAAAAACAAAACAAAACAAAAAACATGTATGTTAACAGAATCAGGACATTATAGTCCACACTGGATACCAGTTGCATTTGAGAAGGAAACCATCAGGAGGCAGGAGACCCCAGCAACTGAAGGGATCAGGTCCCCAGCACTCCTATTCGGCTGCTGCTCTCCAAAGCTTACCTCTTCCAGTTCTTCCCAGTTGTAGTTGCTGTTTCCCACCACCATGGCCCTCAGTTCCACAGGCTGGAAGAGCTCCAGGACTTTGCCCCCACACACCTTTAGGAAGCCACTGGAAAAGGCTGTGTACCACTCATGAACTGAGATTTGAAAGACGTAATTCACATAAGCATCCACGAATTCTTGCCTGCAGGAAGACCAGAGAAACAGGATACACCGTAGATTTGACAGAGTCTCACAGACTCTATAAAGTTGCCTTTTGATAAAAGGCAGAGAGAAATAGAAGCAGAGAAAAGTTGAGAAGCGGCAGCCCAGCCCTGGAGGGTGAAGGGCCCAGTTGAAGCTGCATTTGGGATAAGCCAGAGGACCCTGGTGGTAAGAAACCAGCAGGCCTGGTTTCAGAAGAAACACCCATTTCTCACGAGCCCTAAATCCAGTGTCAGGTTAGGTTAACAGTGACTTCTCTTATGTGGCAGGAGGGGACACTCACTCCATCTCTCTCAACACCTCAGTGCCACAGCTAGACATCATCTTGACCAGGGGGCCAGGGAACAATTCCGAGTGGGAGCTACCGCTGTGGAGGAACGGTTGCTCACTGCCTTCGCAAGTCGAAATGAACAACTTGCCTGGGTCAGAGGGCTGCAAGTACCCGAGCTCTTGCTTTCCATTCATACCACTGTTCTAGGGACAAAGAAAGCAATTTGCACACATGCTGGTGGGGTTTATTTACATCACATGACGATGCTTGGTCTGCACTGAGCATCCTGAGATTCTGTTTATTTTGAGAACTGCAGCGAGGGTCCTTTGGCTTGAGGATCACTGTGGAGACAGTGCTCTGTGGCCACAACCCAAGTCAGAACCTAGCTTAGCAGAACACTCACTCTCCTCCCTGGCTACTGCTAGACAGGGAAGAGCTGAGATGGACAGGCAGAGCCAGGCTCCCACTAGAGCAGAACTCAGAGCTCTGTTTGCTTCCACCATTCCCGCAGATCTGGGGGCCACTTCTGGGCTTGGATGTCTTCCACTCCTGGAGGCCCAACGTTGAAGGCCTCTGGGTCAAGTGAGAACCTGCCTGGACTCCTGTGGGGGTCTGGCAGAGCTCTCGAAAGTGACCGACTCTTGGCTAACTTGGCCCCCTCAGTGGCATACAATATTCAACTGCACAGAGGGAACTGGCAAGAAGCAACACTATTTTATTTTTTAAACTATATTTTCATCTCATGTTAAACTGCATTCTTTACATGCTCTTGTTTTCCATTTCTTATTAAACGGCTTAGTACAATGACTTGTTAGCTAGACCTTTATAGTTTCATTGCATTGTAATCAGAGTTTATCTTTTGTTATTTCCTCTTCCTTGGGTTTTATTTCCTTTCCTTCTCTTTTACTTACCCTTGCTTCTTCCTTTTCTCCCTTCCTCCCTTCTTTATCTTATTCTTCACTGTTACTACTTTAACCTTCACAACTTTTTAAACTTTGCAGTTTACTAGACATTATTATTCCTACGGTTCCTATTAGTATAGCTGTTGACTTTAGTTGGTTTGATTGCATTTGTCTATCTAATTTGTATTGCTAATATTCTTACAGCATTTTGCTTTACTCTCTCTGGGTGGTACTGGTGGCAGAGCCCTCAAAAGAAAGCTGGCCAACAGAAGACCCTATCATAAAACCGGAAAAGGTACCATCCCAGCATGCTCATAACCTGTACCTGGAAACAAGAGGCACAACTTGTCCAAAAGTTAGTGATTGTATGCAAATCTGAAGATTCTGAGATGGTCAAAGTGTCCAATAAATCAAAACTCTAGGGTTCTGCTTTGGTTTGTATTTAAAATGATCAGTGCCTTCGAAGACCATTCAAATAAAACAGATGAGTGAAGAAAAGATGTCAATTGAAGACCTAGATTAGAAATCCAACAACTTGAGAGGGAATATTCAGTACAGAAATACAGAATCTGTGTGTGGGGAGGAAACAAAGGAAAAGAGAAGAGAGAAGAAAGGGAGAGGAGGGCGTTGAGAATATGAGGATGGGAATGAATGCAAGAATAAACGGGAATAAATAGATAAATTTAAATTTATCACTAAATTAGACAAAAACCTCAACGGATAGCATCACCAATATACTATAGCAGGCAGAACAAAGATATCAGGATAAACACACTATTTCAGAGAGCAATCATTGCTACACTATGTAAAAACCTCTGGGGCACAACTAAGAGATTAAAAACTACAAATCTGTGATGCAGTAGAAGGAGCTGAAATACAGAATGAATTATTGAATCATTTTCCCCCACACAATTCTCCAAATCTAGGGAAATAGAAATCCAAGTACCAGAGGTATTTCCAAACCACAAAGCAGACAAGAGGCTCTTTATGCTATATTATGGCATAACTGTCATACTGAAGAACAGAAAAAGAATACTGAAAGCTGAAGAAGAAATCTCAACAACTTGTTAAGACAAACTTATCCAAAAAACACCCTCAGATAAGGACTCTGAGACCAGGAAAAAAATGAACCAACTATTCAATCCCTGAAACGAAGTAACTTCCTACAATTACTGTCTCAAGCAAGGTGATCCTTTGTACTAGAAGGAGGATTAAGGGCTTTTCTGGACAACTACTAAGGCTAGCATTGCAGAAGACACTTAAAGCAACACTTTACACAACCTGGAGGAACGGTACCCACAGGTTTAAGAGTTCAGCAAAGAATTCAACATTATTACGTCAGTAAACCAGCAAATCTCTAAGATGAAGAAGGGAGATGTTATTACACACTTTACAACATTAATCACAAGTGTAAATGGTCTTAACTTGTCAATTAAAAGACAAAATAGATTTAAAAAAATTAACCTATTTTCTTATCGGTGTAAACAGACTGGATGTTAAAGGATGGAAAATAATACCCCTGGAAAAAAAAATCTGAAAGCAAGTAGAAGCAGATATACTTACATGAAGCTCATCATACCTGTGAAAATTAGTCAGAAGGGATAAATAAATTAACTATATATCAATAAAGAGAAAATTCCGTCACCAAGAGATAACAATTAAAAGTCCATGTGTGCTAAACAAAAAACAAACAGTACTGAATGCAAAGGGACCCAGAGGTTCAGATAAAATGAGAGTGGATGAATGTGGTACTCATTCTCACCAATACATAGGTCATCCAAACCAGAAACATGAGGCAAGAAACACCAGAGGTAAACCGTACCACAGAACAAGTGAACTGAACATGAGCACCTAAAGAACACTCCATCCAACAGCTGGGGAATAAACATTCTTCTTAGCAGCCCACAGAACTTTTCTAAAACAGAATAGGCCACAAAGCAAATCAACAAATACAAAAGAAATCAGAATTTTATCTTTATCTCATCAGATAATAGAAGGAATTCATAAATAAACAGTAAGAAAAACTATAGAAATTAAGCTAGTGCATGGAGACTGAACAATACACTTTGAATGACCAATGTGTTATATAAATCAGAAAGAAAATTAATAAATTAATAGATTCAAAGGAAAACCAAAATACAACTTACCACAACTTTAGGGTTACAGCAAAACTAGTTCTAATAAGGAACTTTTGAGCCATGAGTGCCTACATTGAACTTCAGAGATTTCGCTGGGCAGTGATGGCACACGCCTTTAATCCCAGCACTCAGGGAGGCAGAGGCAGGTGGATCTCTGAGTTCGAGGCCAGCTTGGTCTACATAGTGAGTTCCAGGACAGCCAGAGCTATTACACAGAGAACCCCTGCCTTGAAAAAATAAACCAAACCTAACAAAAACAAACAAACAAACAAACACAAAACAAAACAAATGACTTCAGAGATCTCAAATAAATAACCTAACATTTTGGCACAAAACAAATACAAAATTAGCAGATGGAAAAAGAAAAGTAAAAATTAAAACAGAAATCAATGAAATGACAACTGAAAACAGCAGAAAAGATTCCGATGTGTTTGTGTGTGTAACAGAACTATACCCAACTTTATGTGGAATGGGGTAAAAGTGAAAGTATTTATGCTATATAATCAGGCATGAAACAAGGGTGTCTACACTCCCCACCTTTATTCAATATAGTTTGAAATCATAGCCAGAGCAAAAGGCGAGAAGAGAAATAAAAGGACTATAAATAGGAAAGGACAAAGTATCTCTATTTTCAGAGAATGTGATGCTATCCTTAAAATGTCATAGACTCCGCTACAAAGCTCAGATCTGATAAATACTTTCATCAAAGTAGCAATATACAAAATTAATGTACAAAAGTCAGAGACTTTTCTATATACCAATAACAGACATACTGAAAAATAAATCCAACGGAAATGAAATTGTCAAAGAAAGGCTTGCATTGCCATATTGACTTTTTTCGGATATTACCCCAAAAAGCCCAGTTATAGACTCAACCTTTGCCTGTAATTACTTTCTTTTGGCTGTGATAAAATTCCCTGACAAAAGCAACTTATGGGTGAAAGGGCTTGTTTGGTTCACAATTCTACATGCATTATGGCATGGAAACCAAGGCAGCAGGAACATGAGAGAACTGGTCACATTATATCTGCAGTCAAGAGCAGAAAGCAATGAACTAATGCAGGCTAGAGCTCACTTTGCCCTCTCTGTTTTATACAGCTCAGGATCCAACACCCAAGGTTGGTCCTGCCTTCAATTACTGTGGGTCTTTTCACATCAATTAGGGTAGTCAAGACAATCCCACAGGACAATGTCAGAGAGAAACCTTAGTCTAGAGAATTAATCACAGGTGTGCCCAGAGGCTTGGCCTACCTCCCATCTAGGCACCCAGTTGACAATAACCACCACAGTGTTCACCAGTAGATAGATAATAAAGTGATACACACACACACACATACTCTATTACTCAGTCATAAAGGCCAAATTATATCATTTGCTGGAAGACGGATGGAGTCTGAAATCATGTTAAATAAAAATGTCAAACTCAGGAAGGCATGCACTGCATGTTTTTTTACCATCTGAGTAATGCAATCTAGATTTTAAAAAGCCAAAAAAAAGACAACGTGAGAGCAGAAAAAGGATGACTTAGTGGGTGGAGAAAGTTGATGGGGTACTAAATATCATCAGAATTCATCATACACAAGCCTGAAAATGTTATCAAGAAATCCACTAATTAAAACATACAATAATAAAAACATGATTACTAAGGATCGTAAATATAAATACAGCTGTTGTATTATTCCTTGTATTTTTTGTTTTTATTTTTAAAATGTAACAATCTTAGCACTGTATCATCATGAAGATAGGAGCTGTCTACTTATTAACTATTGTTAAATGGTATCTCACAAAACTACATTTGACCTTGTGAGCTTCCTCCAAGATGAGAATTTTTATACAAATGCTACCTATATCAACATGTAACCAATGAAAAGTGCAATAGGATGAATAACTAGAACAGACGGGTTCAAATCTAGGCTGTGCTATGTTCTATACCCATTAAGCCATTCTTCTAACCTTAATAACTGGATGTGTTCTTTTCTTCCCTTACAAAGAAAACAATTCTTATTCCACTGATATCACCTATATCTGTTTTCAAGTTTCTTTTGGCTCTTCTCTTTGTTATCTTTCATTCTGATTTTAGGCTTGGTGCATCCTTGCTTTTCTAAGTCCTTGAGATGCCCTATTAGTTTCTTTACTCCGTCTCTTATTACTGACCGACACCAGGGTCCATCTTACAAGCCTCCCCTGAAGGGCAGCGCTCTCTACAGCCCCCAGTTGAGTGTGCTGCTGCCCACTTTCACAGTTGAGGTTTCCTACGCTCAGGAAACAGTCGAGTGTCTCAGTTGACTTCCTGCTGCCTGCAAGATGTAGGACTCTCAGCTCCAGCACCATGTTTGCATGCATGCCGTCACACTCCCCACCATGATGATAATGGACTGAATGTCTGAAACTGAGCGAAACACTCCTTTCTTTATAAGAGTTGCAGTGCTCACTGTGTCTCTTCACAGCAATAAAAACCCTAAGACACCTGGAATGCTCATCCTGTGCCCTTGCCCAGTCTGAAGAGTTCCCTGAATCCTAGATCACCAGTACCCTTCTGAGTCCTCAGAGCTACACCAGGTCTTAAACCCTCTGCTTCTATCTAGTCTGGGTATTCTTGCCTATATCATTCCCAGCCCTCCAAGGTTTGATCCTTTATGCAAACTCTATACACCAGCTGATTCTTATCAACCCCACCCACACAGTTCCAACTTCCTTGGCCTTGTGTTAGTTTGTACAAAGACCTAGACTGGTGATGTCCAAGAGTTGCCCACAAACAGCATCACTGCAGTAATGGGCATAGCTCGGGTAGCAATGACTAAACACCAACTTAAGCAGATCCAGGTATTAGTGCCATTTCCTTCCTTCCTTCCTTCTCTTTTTCAAATGTTTTTTTCAACCTAAAGCTTCTCTACACCATTCCTTTGAAAAAATTATTATTTTATGTGCAATGGGTATTTTGCTTCCATGTATGTCTGGATACCTGGTCCCCATAAACAAAAGAAGGCATCAAATCCCCTTGGAACTCATGTTATAGATGGCAGTTAGCCACAATTCAGGTGCTGGAAATCAAGCCCCGGGGCTTCTGAAAGAGCTGTCAGTGCTGTTAATCACTGAAGTGTGTCTCTAGCCTGTACCATGATTTCTTGCTTACCACTGACTTGGAATCACTCCCATTCAGCGAATCCATAAACAACACTAAGCATCAACACCAGCTCCTCGTACCTGACCTGAAGTCAGTCAAAGTTGGACAATGACAAGACAAACTTCCTCTAAACAGGAAGCCTAGAAACTCACATGAGAGACGAAAGACATCTACATGCCCAGGTCTCAGAGCAACAGCACAAATATGAACGGCCAAGTCAGAAAATCTCCCCGCAATTCCACCAGTCCTATAAAAACATTCTCAAAAATGTCTAGATGAACCCCAGGTCACAGAATATAAAAGAACAATCACAAAATAATTCATGAAATAATTCAAAGAGAGAGATAGAGACAGAGTGACCCACACAGAAGTGGAGGAGAGAGGGGAGGGGAGGTGCCCAAGCTAACTGGGAATACTGTGGGTGGCAAAGCCTATGCCCAGTGACACACCACCTCTTCATAATTGTAATTTTGCTATTGTTATGAATTGTAATATAAATTTTCTGGAGATAGAGGTTGTCAAGATGTCATGACCCACGGGTTGAGAACTTCTGCTCTAGGAGCTCAGAACTGATAGACTGAATGAATATCTATCAAAGGGGGATTTATTCACAGGCTGTGATCCCACTAATCAAACAATGGCTATTTCCAAATGGAAAGAACAAGAGTTGTCCATTCTGCAGTCCTAACCTGGTGCTGGAGCCCTAGAGAGCCACTGATCATCAGTCTACACTGAAATCCTGAAGGAGGTTCTAACACCATCAACACAACGCCTCTGAAGCAGGGCAGATGAATGTGCCAGAGAGAGTGAGTGCAAGCTGGCCAAAAGCAAAACACCGTTTTCTTCTGTGGCCTTTTACATGGGTTGGCACCAGAAGGTGTGACCCAAATTAAGAGTGTGTCATCCCACCTCAAATGATCATATCAAGAAAAATCCCTCACAGAAGTACCCAGCTGCATGGACGATCATGGATACCAGATGTTGTCACACTGGCACTCAGAATTAGTCAGCACAACAGCCAGGTTAAACTGAGGTCATTACGGTGAGCCATACATAGAAAAGAAGCTTAGAGAAGGGGCAGAGCTGTATCTATAACGCATGGGAAGGGTGCTATGGGGAGATGGGAAGGCATCCAGCATAAGCCAAAAGAGAGGCCTAGAACCTCTCTTTCCCCCACAGCCCTCAAAAGGAACAACCCTGCCGAGACCTGTGTGGACTTTGGCTCTTTAACTATTAAGCAACCAACTGCTATTGTTTAAACTGCCTGGCCTCTTAGACTTCACTGCAGCATTTTAGCAAACTAACATATACACTCAAATCCTTCTATGCCAATTCTAATAGCGTTATGATCAACACTTTTAAAATAATGATCCTCAAATTGTTTCAGGGTACTTACTAATGACCAATCCCTGTAAGAAGTTCCAGGATATACATTAATTCAATGAAAACTTTGAGTAAATTGTATAATACGGAATTATATGTCAATAAAAACAAACACACAAAAACACTGTGAAGTTGACATAATTATTTGGAGTTAAGAACTGAAGACTAAGAGGAACAATTACATGGGTAAGGCAGGAATTGAAACCAGGCCCTAGCATGGACTGGAGAACACAACCATTTCACCTAGCCCTTTCCCCCCACTTGCCCCCTCCCCCCAGCTCACTCCCACCTTTTTTCCATTTCCTGTATGAAGCTGCATGAGAGGTCAGAGTTCAACACACACCACCTCATCTATACCATTCCTCACTATGTGTTACTGTAGCCCCAATTGTGTACCAGAGTGGATAAAGCCCGCCAAATGAGACGTGTTTATACAAGTGCTCTATGTATTGCAAACACTTTTTAGAAATCTTAATCTAAATCATATTAAGGGTCATTTTAAAAGCACATCAACCTGATTCTGAAGTTTATACAAAAGGCAAAGGAACTAAAAACAGGCCAAACAATTCTGAAAAAGGAACCAGGTTAAAGGGCTCATTATCTGAACCCAAGGATCATATTATCAAGCTATGATTATGAAGTCTAGTGTTGATAGAAAGTCAGACATTTAAATGAACACAACAGAAGAAAGAGACAGAAACAGCCACATGTATGATTGCAACTGATTTCCAACCAAACTACAAAGGCAATGTGGTAGAAAAGTAGTACTGTCCTTAAAGTCAAAAAATGGTACTGAATCAACAGGCCGTTGTATGCAAAATAAGGAAATAAATAACCTTAAGCTTAAACTATCATATTCATAGAAGAGAGTGCAGGGACAAAGGTTTTATGACCTTAGAATTGGAAAAGACTTCTTAGGCATTATGCCGAAAGCTGAATCCACAAAAGAAAATTTAACAAAATGAACTCAGCCCCAAATTTTAATGTCTATTGCTAATTATTTTAAGTCTTCTGATTTCTATTATAAAACTAAAAAGTAGGAATTCAAAAATGTTAATATATATATTTCACAAAAAATCACATCCAAAATACATTAAAAAAACCCTTAAAACTCAGTTTAAAAATTAGAAAATAAGTAACAGAAAGAAGATGAAAGAATGGTAAACACACACAACGGTAAATATTCAGAATCACTCATCATTAAGGGTGCTAGGGGCACTGTCATCCCAGTACTCAAGAGGTTGAAGCCAGTGAGTTCAAGGTCTGGCCTACACATTTAAGACTCTACCTCAAAACAGAACATGTACAACACACTATAACGTTCATCCATTACTGATATGAAAGCAAATGAGCACAGCCATGTGGAAAGAGTGTGGCAGCTATTTATGAAGTTAAATATACCAAATAATCCAGTGATTCTACTGGTAGGCATTTATATAAAATAAAGATGTGTTCATACAGAAATCTATAGACATGCACACAGTGGTATTATTCATATCTTTTAAAGCTGGAAATGACACTATTGGAAACATTTCTCAACAATATAATGGAACAAATTAGTAATATATATGACAGTACAGATGAATATCAAAAGCTTTTGCGTGTGAAAATGACAGATTCCGAAAGGCTACATGTGATTTCATTCATGACAACTTAAGAAATACAGAATTATTAAGACAGTAAACAGATCAATGTATCATGTGCATTTTAGGAGAAGGGCCCTAAGGGTATTTTAGGGTACTGAATTTACTATATCATGGTGCTTACAAGAAAGCATTTGCTTGTGGAAGCACTCCCGAAATGCTGAATTTTTATCAATAGCCTAGTCTAAGTTTTAGGATCTTTTGAGTGAAAAAGAAAAAGTCTTAAAGGATGGCTCAGCAGCTAACTCAGTGGCTCCTAAGCCTGGCCATCTCAGTAGATCCCCAGAAAATACATGATGCAAGAATAGGACTAACACACATTCCCACCACAGAAAACATAACTACTCCATCAACACATAAATACATAAATGAAATTTAAAAAAAGAAAAAGGGAGAGGGAAGTAAAACAAACTAAAAGACTCACAAGGACATTAAAATATATTTTGTAAGCATTTACTTTCTTTGATCAGAGGCACAAAAATGTTTGCTTTTAAAAGACATTATGCATAATTTTCTTTTGCATATTAATGCAGTAATTTTATAAAAATTATTCAGTGCTTACTATGTACCAGCACTAAATGATTTACACATAATTAATTTAATAAACATAAGAACCAAAAGATAGAAATTCCTTTCAGAATTCATAAGCATAACTCTGGCAAGACCCAACATAGAGAAAGAGAAACCCAAATCGGTAACAAACTCATCCTCTAGAAACCACTTAAGATTTGTGCCCTGCCCTTTATTCAAGCTCTAAGGAAACAGGAAGGACCCAGGGTTCAAGGTCACTGTAATCAGGGTGTTAGAAGCTAGCCTGGGTTGGCTAAATAAATAAAATAATCCTCCAATTCTGGCTTGTATGGGTAAGCAATTAAAGTGCCCAATCATTCATTATCAGAAAAACAGCATTTGATATTTCTGGTCTTTTCCAAAGCTCTCACATGCAAATTACAAGCAGATCCAAAGAGCACATGGTTAACTGTGAAGTGTTTGGTGGCAAATGGTTGCATGTGCATCTGTAGGTCCAGAAGAAAGAGAAGGACCAAACACAAGCTTTTCAAGATGAATGAAAAGAATCTCTATCCCCCAGCCCTTACGGGCATGTCTAACCTGCCACCCAGAGGCTGCAAGCTTCCCAAGATAATGACGAACTGGGCCCTACACATGTGGATGAAATGGCGTCTTTTCATAAAGTCACAAGATTGGACACTCCTAAGGGTTTTGCTTTTCTTCTGTTCACCCTCTCTTTATTCCTTTTCATAGGCACCTGTGTGAACCCTTCGGTAACAGTACCAGGATGCTTACGGCGCTGAGATTTCCTACAAAAACACTTCTAGAACTAATTCCAAAGTCCCTACCGTGACAATTTGCAACCAGGATATATGTAACTAGGTTCAACAGGGCTGGCCGGCTGGGGGCTCTAGGAGTCCAAGATGGCCTATGCAGATACACGCAGATACGCAGGTCTGCAAAGGAGTGGGAGGAAAATGGTTCTCCCGCATTTCTGTTCTCTGAAAGTAAATTTAAGACGCAAGCAAGATTCAGAAAAGAAGGTACCCATAACCAAGGCTGACCAGCATCAGCTATGGCGCACTTCCGACAGGGGTTCACAGGTGCTTTGCGGATTCAAAGGGCTGAGATGGGAGCACACAGTAAACAGACTGGGGCTGTACAAACAGGTATGGAAAAATACAGTCTCAGCCTCGAGCTGGTTCCAGCCAGCCCTGCAGGGGTGGGAGCGGAAGTTGGGGGCTGGGTATCTAAGTAGTTTTGAAGACCTCGGAGATAGCAGCATAGCAACAATCTGGTGCAGTATGTGCGCACAACCATCAGCTGATAGTGAGCAGCCATTCACTTGCCGCGAGCCGCGAAGCGGCAGCGCGGACGTCACCACAGCCGTCAGCGTTTGCCGCATCCTTAGACTCACTCTGGACCAGCCGCAGTCACAGCTGCAGGACCTCTCTGGACCAGCTCTGTCGCAGACTGCGCAATCACCAGACCACTGCAGCAAACCAGCCCAGCCGAGCCTAGCACTAGCCATGGCCGACCCCGAGAAGCAGGGACCCGCTGAGAGCCGCGCCGAAGACGAGGTAATGGAGGGCGCCCAGGGTGGCGAGGATGCGGCAACCGGCGACACTGCCGCTGCGCCTGCGGCCGAGGAGCCTCAGGCTCCCGCGGAGAATGCGCCCAAGCCCAAGAACGACTTTATCGAGAGCCTGCCCAATTCCGTCAAGTGCCGGGTCCTGGCGCTCAAAAAGCTGCAGAAGCGCTGCGATAAGATCGAGGCCAAATTTGACAAGGAGTTCCAGGCTCTGGAGAAGAAGTACAACGACATCTACAAGCCCCTGCTTGCCAAGATCCAGGAGCTCACCGGAGAGATGGAGGGCTGCGCGTGGACCCTGGAGGAAGACGATGATGACGACGAGGAAGAAGAGGACGAGGAGGAGGAAGACGAAGAAGAGGCGGCAGCTGGCGCAAGTGGGGGTCCCGACACCGGCAAGAAGTGAACACAGCAGCTGACAGGTGATAAATCCCCTGCCCCTTTTATTTCCGATGTCGGCAGACTTTAAAAGGCTCAGGTTTTGCCCAAAATACATGTGAATCTATTCTGACATTCCTAAATTTAAATTGAATCAAGTAGATTTTGGCTAGCCCGTTTCTAATCTGACTTTTATTTGTGTAAAACAGATGCCAAAAGACGTTTCTAAGAAAAGGCTAATTAAGCTTATTTTTTTCTCCCTGCTCTTCTCTGAGAATTGGACTTGAGACTGATGAAAGACGGTCAGTTAAATGTGAAGTGCGTCACACGATGAAATCCATTCATCACACCACACCTGAAACCCAAGCTAAGACTGAACTCTTCTCCATGCTTAATTCTTCAGTTTCTTTACATTTCTCAGCGCCGTGGAAAAGGGACCCAAGGAAGACGTCATCTTTAAGACTTTTGCGTTTACAAACCCAGACATCAGCTTTACACTCTGGAGGAGACATGGCATGGAGGAAGCCTGGACAGCGTGACACTACTGGCTAGGGAAACTGGAATTTAAAGTTATGAAAAATGTTTTGGATATCTGAATTTACAGAAAGAACATGGTTCCAAAACAGAGGGTGTATTACATGTATAATATTGTCAACACGTGCTCATTTGTTATGGTCTCATGTTTTCGGTTTTCTTGGTAGTGTTTGTTTATGAAATCGAAAAAATTACCCCAAAATGTTTTAAGTAGTAAACACCTTACAGCATTTTAGAAATATAATTTACTTGAAGAGATGTAGAATGTAGCAATTCTGTAAAGCATGTGTATCCAGTGTTGCGTAGTTTGACCTTTGTGAAGTCTTTTTGTCTTGTAGCTTTTAGCAAGTAGATGTGAAAACCATCAGAACCCCTCAATGAAGCTAATGTTTGGAAAAAATATATACTTGAAGAATCAATCCAAGTGTGTATCCCCACCCCCAGCTCAGAAATAGAAAGGGTTTAAGTTTGCTTGTATTAGCTGTGCCTTCATTATTTTGCTATGTAAATGTGACTTATTAAATGGTGCATAATCATTTTTATTGCTTAAGGAAGAATGACATATAGGAAGGACTTCTGGGGAAGGACATTTAATGTAAAGGCCTTTAGCTTCTTTGTGGGTTTTGAATTATCTGTGAATCAATGTTCTGTAAAGAGTACAAACATAAAGTTGTTTACCACTGTGGTGTTAACAAAACAGTATTTTCAAAAAATAAAAAGACTTGTTATTCTGACTGCCTGTGTTCTCATCTATAAAAGTGGGTGGTAACGGTCCCTTCCTCACGGGTATTATGAAAAGGAGTTATTCGACATACAGCACATAACAGCAGTGTCTGACACCCAAGAGTAATTTCCAGCTATTATTATTATAATAAAGACAAAAGACCCTGATAGAAAATCCCACTCTCTTTCTCTCCTGCTACGCAAGAGAAAATGGTAGCTTTATTAATCCCTACCTTGGTGATTCCTATTATCAATAAAAAATATGCTTTTTAATTCAGAAATACAGGACATTCAAAAACTATCCTGTTTTGGTTTCCTTCACATAAAATCTGGTTTTAATTTCCTCTCATAAAAGGTAAGACTTTAATGACGCATTAGGAATGCACCCCCACACACACACACCAGACGCCATTCTCTTCTACTTGCTGCAAGGGTTAAAATCACACTGCAGCAAAATCTGATGATGACGTTGGAAATGGAGGGTGATACTAACCTGTTGCTAATGACAACAGCTGACTACAAAAAACTCTAAGGTTGTGGCAATCTTCCTAAGGTTGTGATCACCTTCCAGCGTGATCAACCCAAATGAAGGAGGATGTTACATACATTATGATCATCATAATCATATGATTATTTTAATTAAAAAAGGTAATTAAACTCAACATCTTCAGATATGGAGGGACTGCCATTTAATATTTCTTCAGGTCTAGTAAAAATTAAAAAAAATTAAATAATAAAGTGTCTAATCACTGGGAAATTTATTTTAAAGGTATATGATTATTTATATAAAAAACCCAAGAGAAGGAACGGAAAATCATTATACAAGTTTGATAAATTGATTGGTTGTCAGATATATTAAGTCAATAATTAATTCAAGGCATTAAAAAATATAAGATTTCCTTTACACTAGAAATAATATATATATATACATAAACATAAGCTAGCCTAAAATTAAAAAATGTGTATAATGTATGTTAAAAGGGGGGATTTCACAAAAATAAGCTTCTGACTTAGAAATTATCACAAAAACATTAATTCTTCTAAAATTAACTTATAATTTATCAAAATTCAATTCAAAGCCCAAGTTTGATTTGGAACTTAATACAATTTCTATATTGTTCACCTATAAGAAAAGCTGAAGCTACCTTCAATAATTTAGAAGCAAATCAGACTTTAATAGATTCAAGGAAACATTTTTAATGAGAAAATACACAAAATATTTATCAATTACTAGGTACAGAAAGGCTAAGATTAGGACGCATACAGCCAAAATAAATAAAAAAACACGACAAGACAAAAATTAGAAAACAATCAAGTTTTGAGTATATAACTCATTCCAAATGCAGTCAAGAACTGTTAATTTTATCTACAACAGATACACACAGCCAAAGGTTAATGGTCTTAATAGTTTGACAAATCATATGAAAATTAGTACTTTCAGAGATAATTAGTACTTTTAGAAATATACATAAAGAACCTGAGCTGATTATTTTAAAAAGGAAGAAATAATAGGGGGGAAGACGTGTTTCTACGCCCAGCACTAGGTGAAGCAGGGCTCTAACAAGGCTGGAGACATACATGCTCCAGCTACATACTCTGGCCAGCAGGCATTATTTTATATTACATACATGACTAGTAATTTTCTTCTGGCTAGTCAGAGCACCATACCACTGCTGGCTCCTTTTTTAAAGAATTCAGGGATGTTTAGGATGGATGTCAATTTTATTTCCTCACTGAGCTGGTCCCAAACGTGTGTCTCCTGAACTGCCTATTTGATAGTGCGTCACAGCTGCACTGTAATGTCGCCAGGACACCATCTTCCCTGGGCAAGTAAAATACTGCTTTGCGGTAAACCATGTTAACCCATGAGAGGCCAAACTCGGCAAAGCACAAAGTAACCAGCAGCACTCATTGTACATTCAGTGCCTGCTCTCAAGAGTGTGAGGCAGAAATCTGCAGCACTTCAAGGCTCACAGTGTATGCTCAGGGCTGCAGCTCTACCTGTGTGAAGGTCCACACACATGCACACACAGGCACTTCTTCACTGCACATACATGTAAGCAAATGTCTTTATTCAGCTGGAACTTACATAAAACAAGACATTTTAATAGCAGCAATTTCAGATATTCACAATACTGTGCAAATACTGCCTCAAAATCATATTTTCAAAGGTATTTCAAAAGTTCCTACAGCATTAAAATGGATCAGTGCTGTGTAGAATCTTTAAAATACCCTATATATGAAAGAAATGCAAGTAATTTAGTGATACTGTGAGGACTAAGTCACAAAGGTATTCTTATACACAAATAAAGATGAATAACCTAGTACAATTCGTTAATAAAATCAATCCAGCCAAATTATCTGTTAACAGATTCAAAATGCCAGACTTTACATTTTTACCCTTGGAATTTTGTCACTAAAAAGCAATTGTAAAGGCAAAAAATAATCCCTTTTTATACAAAACGTATTTGAGACACTTTTTAACAAAAGTGAGGGTGGGCTGAAAGAATACAGAAAGGGTGATATAAAAGAACATACAAGCAAACCAAATCCCCAAAGAAAACACACATTTACACAGCAGACTACACAATATTACAGGTATCCATGAGGGGTTTTATTGTTGTATTTTTTGCTTGCTTGCTTCTTTCTTTTTTCCAGTCAGGGCCTCAGTATGTAGCTCTGGCCTACCTTGGATCTCACTACACAGAGAGATCTGCTTGACTCTACCACCAGAGTCCTGAGATCAAAGGCTGAGCCACTACGCTCTACTCATGAAGCTTTGATGTATTCCCTGGTTCAAAATCCAGACACAATTCTACACATTTACAGTATGCTTTTAACTATGCCAGCTTTCTTTTTTTAGAAAATTATACAGTCTGCCTGAAAGGAGAAGCAGTAAACTCTCAGTCCCTTGTTCCCCCTGGGGAACAAGACAGGAACCCTCAAGCTCCGCTGTAGGCTCTCAGAGGCAGGGTGCACATCAATCAATCAAGGCCTTTTCTTCTAGCTGCACAGCTGAGCCAAATAATACAATTCTCTGGGTTTCAATTTCATCACCTGCAAAGTGGTAAGGTTTGCATGTTAAGTCCTCAGGACAGTGCCTGACACATGGTAAATACTCTGGAAGCGAGGCTAGTGTTTTCTTCATCATTTTGTCCCTGTAACAATCCAGTGCAAGTAAAATGCGCACCTTGAAGACTGCACCCCTCACCAGTGTTTGTGAGGGTCAACAGAAGTCATTTAGAGCTACAGCTCCATTCTTTTTTTTTTTT
>LOJH01016237.1:23038-35413 GCA_001685095.1 Ellobius talpinus
GAGCCACCATGTGGTTGCTGGGAATTGAACTCAGGACCTCTGGAAGAACAACCACTACTCTTAACCACTGAGCCATCTCTCCAGCCCCTACAGCTCCATTCTTGAGTTTTTCTCTATGGATTTAGATGCCCTTTTGAACAAAATTGGAATTTAACTGCATCAATTTAAGGTCATTTTTACATCAGTGGTAATAAGATGCTATGGAATATAAAAAGTCCTCAATTCCGAGGAGGGAAGCAGAGCAGCGCAATCCAGATCTGACTACTACTATGGAGAGACTTGGTTGACAGCATTTCTTGTCCTTGAATGCATGGAACGCATCCAAATGGGATTTGCAGTCCTCCAGTTCTTTACTCAAAGCAGTCACGACAGCAAATACCCAAAGTTTCAATCCCAACACAAAAAGAAAATCAACGATAACCTGTAATTCTTTGACCAACCTTGTCCCATAATAGGTAACAGGAACTCCATTTCAAAGGGGTTCTGCCCTTTACTATGGAACAGTGAAGTCTAATGACACTTTCACAGGGTGCTCCTAAGATCATTGGAAAACATAGATATTTACATTACAATTCATAACAGTAGCAAAATAACAGTTATGAAGTAGCAACGAACATAATTTACGGCTGGGAGTCACAACAACATGAGGGTTGCAGCATTAGGGTGGCTGAGAATCACTGCTTGAGAGAGAAATTTTATAGACAGAGTCCAGGAAAAACCTGAACAAGCCGCAATTGGGTTTCCCACTCAGTATGCTAGCATAAGACTGTACACTCTTATCCAGTTGGCGAGGTGTCCATGCCTATAAAATGAACACTCCATTAAACCCCCAAAAGGTTTAATAAAGTTTGGATAGGTCCTGGACAACTGAACATGTGGGAGTTCCTAGAAAGAGATACATCCCAAGGGGCACATGCTTCTTCCATACCTGACCTCTCCCACACCTCATCTGAGGCACTCTCTCATGTGCACCCTGTGTAATGTCTTCTACAATGAATTAGTACAGGTAATGATGTTTGCCTGAAATCTGTGAGCCAAGCAAGCAAAAACAACCTGAGGCTCACAACTGGCACCAGACAGGGACCAGGGGAGTATTGAAACTCGAGTCCTCAGCCTGTGGGATATACTTGTACTGCCCGTGGAACAGTGAAAGAAACGAATTGGGTTAGAGCACTGGCAGTCATGTTTGCTCTGGGACTGACTGCTTGCTCACTCTTACTGTGAAACTCCTGCAACTTTAGGAGTCACTAAAGTAACCTACATTATGAGAACACATGAGATAAGACGGAGTTGTCTTGTTACTACTCGTGGGTTTATGGACTATATCTTTCTAGTCCTACTAGAGGACCTCACAGTAGACATTCTGTAAGAGCAGCGCTGAGGTCAAAGCAAGGCCAGCAACTGAAAAGCAAGAGACAAGAGAACAGGCATGCCCTTTAAACAAACACAAGCTCTCCTCAAAGGGCAAGTGATCATTGACCTTGAGAAGCACTGGGTTCAGCAACACTCATTAGGACACATGTGCCAACAAGAGAAATAGTGCGGAAGGTAAGGCAAAGGAAATACTGTGTCCTGGACCCGCTTCTGGAACACAGCTGTTCTGCTAATGAGATAGTGGTGGCTCTCATCACCTGCAAACAGGAAGTGAGCTTCTCTAACTTCATAAGTCTTACGATCTAATCCCCTACCATGTAAGCTGTACAAGTGATGCTTCCCCAGCAACGCTGGGCTCCTCTTTCCCTGAAGTAACAACCAGGTTTATCTATCACTCTACAAAAAGCATTTTCACATAGGTGTGACCTCTTCTCCACTTCCCAGTACCCAAGTGTCAATGGGCTAGCACCTAGGTCTGTAACAGATCTGTCCCCCAGGGGTATGTGCTTAAGATTACCTCTCTGTCTCTTCAGATTAAACCTCGGCAATTTGGTCTTCCCTAGCCTTGTTATAGCGGCATGTGAGAACAGATTGTCTCCCTAAATAAACAATTATATTTCAGTATTCCCACACAGTTTATCTTGCAACTGTTGACTCCATTAAATTGTTGATTCAGAGAAATGTCTGCTAAATAAGTAAAGTGTAAGAGAAATAATTTAATCACAATAAAAGAAGAATTTGTAAGTGCCTAAAACTGCCTCAACTACAGCCGATATTGTAAAATTGTCTGCCCTGAGCTGGATCGCTTTTCCCCTTCAAGTGCACCAAACATACAGGGCACTTTGAAGACTCACTGGAGCATGAGATATTTCCACGCACCTTTCCAGGCTTCTTGTGTACTCCAGCGCTAATTTCCAACACACACACACACACACACAATTTTCTTGTCTGAAACCAAGTTAATACAAAAGTTAAGACATCTTCAGAAAAACGAAAGACTATCTAGCCATGCATCTTGGGGATGCCTTAATGAAACACACTCATACGTTATTTCATCACATGTGAGCTTCAAAGTATGTCCTTACACAGACTGGGACAGACACACACCTGATGACTGAGGTGGCTGCCAGTGTGACAGAGAATGAGAATTCCCAGAGAGAAGCTATGTCTACAAAATCTGACTCCCTGATTTGACCAGCAGTGATGTGGCGAGGTTAGAATATTTTACGTCCAGAGCCTGACTACACCTTATCTTGGGCTATTCTTAACCCCTTACGCCATTCTGTGGTTGACAGAATGTTGGGCCTACCATCATCCTGTGATTAAGATAAAATCCTTTGGAGTGGATTAACTTAGCAGACAGCATCAGGGAAGAGTCCCCCATCTTGCTGCAACCTGCCTCTGAGGTTTCCACCAACGTATTTTTTAAACTGTCTTGCTGGACCATGGAACCTGGGGTAGCTGAGCTCCATGCTGCCCATGCCTTGGTCACTCATTTGGCTCTGTTATAAACTACCTCTTACTCCCTTTGAGGTGAGAGCTCTGCGAGGTTTTTGTTTTGTTTTGTTTTTTGTTTGTCAGTAACACTCACAAAGAACAGCATGAAAAATACATGAAGCAGCAATAATTTGTTTGCTACCACACATTATGTTCTGTAGGTATCGTTCCTGCATAAAAGTAGCAGAAGCCATCAGCATGTGATGGAGTCATATTGTGACATTATGAAACTATGATATCACTAGGCGATAAAATTCATTCTGTTCCTTTAGAATCTTAAGGGATCACATCGGCAAATATGGTTTGTCACAGAGCAAAATGTCACCATGGGTCAATATGCACCTACATATGCACATGCATCTGTTATAATGCAATGACCAAGAGGAGGAAGAAAGAGGAATAACTGTAACCAAACTGTAACCGATACTTGTTTTATAAACTTGGCATAAACAATAAACTTGTTTTTACACAGGAAAAATATCCTGAGAGCAAGCTATTTGGTCCCTTATCCAATAAAGATTTTCAATGATTTCAAAATCACCCAAGAAAAGTCTAGACTTCCAGAGTCAAGGATGGTGATGTGAATGAGCATGGCTCCCATAGACAAACATGCTTGAATGCTTGGTTCTCAGCTAGTGGAACTCTGCTTGTGGAAGCAAACAAAGGTAGATCACTTGGAAGTTTACAGGTTCTCTGACTGCAGCTTTGTAATTATTAGTGAACTAAAATCCAGAGTAAGTTAGTTTAGAAATCAGAATTCTCCAGGTTTCTTACATAAATGAGAATCCTGGAATGAAGTGGTGACTCTTAGAACTGTTGTGACATGGAAAGACTGCAACGTTGTAGGTCCAGAGCCTGATGTTTTCACCATTATGTTTTAAAATTTACTTTATTTAGCACGTTTCTGTTCCTCTGCTGTGCAACTACAAGAACTGCCTCCATAGGGGCACACAGAACCTGGGATAACCTAGCACTCAAATTTGGCTCTAGAATAAATGATCTCTTAATCCCTTTGAGGTGAGTTGTGTGTGTGTGTGCATGCGCACACACACGCACTTACAAATACAATCTTGTGACTCTACAGTTTTATTCAGAGCCTAATTGAAGCCTAGCTTCCCTGTGTCCAGGCTTCCCTCACACACAGCCTTCCCTTTTGGGGACAAGCATTTTCTCATCTCCCCACTCCCTTGCTCTTCCAGACAAGCTTTACTGCTAGCCAGTGTGGGTGGCAGCAATGCTCAGATTCTCCCCTCAATGACTTGCACTGCATTCTAACTATACACTCCACCAAAGAACACACGCTTCCTTTATTCTTGTTTTAGCATTTCTAGCCATTTCCCACTCAAGTGACTTCAGACTCACTGGTGACTGAGGTTGGCATGCACAACCAAAGAAAAGACTTCTATTGAGACTTCTTTCTTGAGACTCACATAAATTTCCTGCTTTAAGTAACTGCCTGGGTGTTATCAGATAGTTAAAGTAATAGATAGTCAAAGTAACAGAACTTCCCTCAATGAACCAGCTTTATTTATAGTCTGTTACCTATTATACATCTACCCAAATGAGAACCCGTGACAGGGTCACCAATTAAAGCCTTGCTCCAACAGAATCAGACACCTGTTGACTATGTCACGCACACATAACCAATGTGCGATTTCTACAGCTCCCACACTGACCCTTGCCGTTCTTTACCAAAGCTAATTCGACGGCCTCCTCTCAGGTCTCTGTGCACATTGTCTATTTCCATAAGTTATTTTTCTAAAACTGAAATTATCATTCAATACAAACCCTACTCAAGGCTTTGATAATCTTAACTCTAAAATTCTTGCAGCTACTATGTCCTGGCCCACTGATAAATCCCTGACAGTCTCTATTATCTATCAACCCTGAATATTCTGACTCACATACTCACTCTGCCTAAAATGTGCCCCACATCTACGTTCTTAAATGTCTTATAAAAAGCCTGCTGCTTCTCCCCTAGTTCCATAATATGTGATATATAATTCATATAACAGGTACCATAATCTGTTACAAATTTGTATACATTCCCAGCCCACAGAAAGAAGGGTAGACAGTAGTCATCTCCCATGTCTGCAACATGCCTGGCATTCATTTTACAGGGTCTGTAAAATGAATGAACGCCTGTGCAGATTTTCATAGTTCAATGCAAAACTAAACAAATCTAATATTTACCTTCCTCTAACAAGATAACTCAAGGACTGAGATTCATTCCAAAAGTTCAGCTAAATCTTTAAACCTGAATCACAGATCTCACCTTAAATATACTAAGCCACTATTGTGATATTCTGAGATGTGTGTGTATCGTTTTGTTTGATCCACAGATCCCCAATTAGAGCCCCTGCCTTACAGAGACCCTACCTTGGCTGATAATAGATAATAAGACACCCATTTCAGAAGGAAATCTGATCCACACTAAAAATGCAAAACAGGCTGAGAAGAACCATACCGGCAGGCCCTGCTGTTTCCACACATATGCTACTAGCATTAGACCCACTAAGGAAGTGTCTATAAACCTGACCAGACATGAGTTAGAAGCAGTTCCTGGAAGGTGACCCAGAGAAGACACAAAAGCTCTTTCCCCATACCTCACCTTATGCAGTTCTTCATCTGTACCCCACTATAAGTGAGCATTTCTCTGAGTTCTTTGACCCATTCCATCAAATTGATCAGCATGGGGGAGCGCATCCAGGAAACCCGATTTACAGGCCAGTTAGTCAGAACCATGGGTAAAGTAACCCGAGGCTGGGGTGAGGGTGCGATGGTGTTAGCTTTGAGGATTAAGCCCCAAGAAAGTTCTGATCCTGCCTTCAGATAGAGATGTCTGAATATGAATTGCCCCTTTAGGAGGTGCATGTGTTGAAGCTCAGTTCCCAGCTTGTGGAATTGCTAAAATGAGAGGGGGGTCACAACAGTACCACCTTTATCAGTAGGTTAACCCATTAAAGAGTTCGTATTAACTGGGCTATGAAGAGTTGGCCCTAAGAAAGGAAGTAGGCCAACAGGGTTTATCACTGAAGGATGTATTGTGCTCCTGGCTTCTTCCTGCCTTGCTGCAAAATCTTTGTTTACACCGTGTGAAGATTTGTCACTATAATTGGTTTAATAAAAAGCTGAGTAGCCAACAGATAGGCAGTAGAGAATAAGTGTGACTTCCAAGCAGAGAGAAAACCTCAGGATGAATCTAGGCATGCAAGAGACACCAATAAGACTCTAAAAAAGTCAGGTGTAAGGTACTGAAGAAAGGTTAAAAAGCCACGTGACAGAGCATAGATTAAAAAAATACGGGTTACTTACAGTATAAGAGCTAGCTGGAAACAAGCATAAGCTAAAGGTCAAGCTTTTGTAATTAATAACAAGTCTTTGTGGCATTATTGCAGGCTGGCAGTCCCAACCAGAAAGTACTACTACATGGCCTCTCGGCATGCCTGGCTACCATATACCATACCATGCTACCTCAACACTCCACCAGCTCAGCTCAACTGAGAGCCAACAATCTTTACTTGGCTATTTTTTACAGGTAATTTGCAGTGCTAGTGATAAGAAGTCTGATTATCACTACAGTGCAGATCAGAACTGAGCTGGATTAGTGAGCATGGAGGCTCTACTGTCAACAATGGAGTTAATTGCCTTTTCCCTGGGAGGTGGAAATCCTGACAACTTTTAGAGGTGAGAAGTAATTAGTCGTGAAAGTATAGCAGGGCCGGCTTCTTCTACATGCACACACTGACACCATTTATTTATTCAACACATGTTTTCATACCACTTTGGCACCAGGCATTCTGCTAGATAGAAGAAACCTGTGCTTCCCATTTATTTTACTCCAAAATACCTCCCTATGTTACTGTATTCTCACGACTATCCGAAGAGTCAGGAAGGACAATTTTTGTCATCTTTGCTTTACAACTGAGATATTCGAAAACAAGCAGTTTATGTAACTTACCGACTTAGGGTCTAAGTTAGAAAGATGCAAATCTGTAGCTAAATAGCTATTCACTAAATCCATGTGTTGTGGAATATTCCTTTACACTGTGTAAAGATGTGTTATTGTTATTGGTTTCATGAAAACTAAAAGGCCAATAGCTAGGTGGGAGGTATAGGCTGGGCTTCCGGACAGAGAGAGCTCTGAGAAGAAGAAACAGAGAGTTGCCAGCAGTATGCAGAGGAAGTAAGACGTGCAGGAGGAGAGGTAAAAGCCATGAGTCATGTGACAGCACAAAGATTAATAGAAAAACTTAAGATATAAAAGCTAGTTAGAAACAAGCCTAAGCTAAAGCCAAGCTTTCATAATTAATAAAAGGTCTCCATGTGATTATCTGGGAGCTGGCAGGCAGAACAAACACTTATTATATATGGCACCAATCGTGGGGTGACAAATATCCACATAAGGCCTGAGAGAACTTTTTTAAAAAGTTCAGAACATAAAATCAAATGCGGCTTCTCAGTGACCGTAGTCTCTCGGGTAGGTTCAGAGGCTTACAGAGACGTAACTACCAGCTCCTGCCTGCAGGCTGCAGCCAGTCACCAGAGCCATGTGCGAGTACCATAAGAAAAGCTGAGCCATGCTGCAGCTGACATAGCAGTTTATGATTTGTCTCACATGATCAAAGAACACTGCAGGTGGTCAGTAAAGACAGATACAGACAGAAAAAGACTTCTAAGCAGGCTATAGTATGTCAAAAGATGTGTGTAGGCTTAAAAAAAAGAAAGTGGGTATAGAGAAAATAAAATAATTTAAAAGGGATAAGCCATGTAAAGATGGAAAATACACAGAGTCTTGATCCTATATGGTCCCGTGCTAACTTTTTTTTTTGGTTGCTGATGGGTAAAATACAGCTGTTGAAAGATGTGGGATTATAAGAACGACTGCTGAATTAAACCATCCTAGATACTTCAGAAATGCCTTAACTTTAAAATGAAACTCAGAAAACGTATTGCTTTAGGGAAGATGTTATGCTTGTTTTCCACAGAAAACAAAAGACTGTGGATTCCTTCAAGGTTGATAAAGATCAGGTTTGATTGAGGAAGACCCCTGAAAATCCTGGCTACAGACATACAGAAATAAACCTGGAAAAACTACAAGACAGGTGATGTATATTTTACATGCTCACACATAAAACAAAAAATCATCTTTGACTGGCTTGGATACAATACAAAGTCCATATATCTGTTATTGCAGATATTTATGCTACCTTTGAAAGTTTGTTTTCAGAACAAGGGGACCAGACACCAAAGAAAACAGGTGGCCTCATAGACTATACCAGCCAAGACTTCAGATAAGCCTTGCACTTTCCTATTGCAAAGAGACTGGAAACAAATATTATGGCTAGCTCTCCCAGGACTTGACCATTACCCTAATTTTCTCAGGTTCCCCCAAAGATTCTATTACCCCCAGACAACAGGAAGCAACCAAGAGAACACAATGCACATATACCCAAGAGGTGGAGTGAGTAGTTTTTGGTCATTTGGTGGGTTATGGATGGTTGTCATCATTTTGTGGGGGTTGGTTACAAATTATTACTGCTCATGGACAGAGAGAAAGCTAAACAAAGGAGATTAGATTTAGGGATCTCTTTCTGAAGGGAAAACGGGGGTATAGTATAGAAATGATGGGGTAAAAGGGTAGATTGCTGAGTCTACTTTTGAACAATCACTAGTCTAAAATATTTTACATTGGTATGTAATTATGTATATTGATACAAATTTAAGGTTATTTTTGTTATACTGTATATGTTTTGACTCTTGCTTAAGGTATTGTACCTATGCAGCTAATGCAAATTTCTAGTCCTTAAATGTTATTATTATAAACTAGGATATTATTACAAATTTAGGATAATAAAAGTTGGTTAGTCATCTGTAACAAACAAATTTATAGCCATGTTAGATATGTTTTCAAGGTCAAACATATTTTAGATAGACTAAATAGACTAGATAAGCCTAAGCTAAGGCCAAGTTTCCATAATTAATAAAAAGTCTCCATGTGGTTATTTGGGAGCTGGTAAACAGGACAGAGAGGAACTCATTACATCCATCTCACTCTCTTAAAAATTCTCTGCAGCCTTCAAGTTCTTGTTCTATGGCCCTCACCTCCTCCACAGAGAGATTACAATATTATTTCAATCCTAGACGAAAACATGCAAACATCAAGAAAATAAAATAGCCAAATCTCCATCCAGCAGCCCAATGTAAGGACTAACCTGTTGTCCTTACACACAGCCACTCGGTCTCCCCCAGGTATCAGCTTCTTCTGTTGAATTACTCCATAGCTTTCTCGGCACACCTTCGTTTAACACAGAAAAAAGTGTGTTTTCATTTCTCTTAACTAATTTTCCTTTCTAGAACCCAAGTGACTCAGAGGAACTAGGAGTAAATCTAATTTAATGACTACATTTACAGGAAATGTGGAAGGGAATAGAATAAAATTCTGAATCAGAAAACAACAGCACCTCGAAAACATCTTAAGTCATGTAAATGAATCAAGGAGAAAGTGACATGAACTGTAGAAAACTGTAGCTTGTAATGTCAACAGTACAGAGGACTAATGCTTCGGTAATTTTCCTAAGTGCACAGAAAAACACAGGCTCCTCTTTGCAACACATTTACTGAATTCAAGATATGATGACTAAAATAGCTTGATTTAAGTCTCTGATGTTGCTGTCTGTAGGAAATCTACTATTAATTACGACTCGCAGTTACCATGAAGAACAGACACAATCACAAATACAGGAATGCATACCGTGAAGTTGAGGCAGAAAGTCTCCTCAACATCTTCACCCGGGTAATCTAGAAGCTCCTGAAGACTCCTAGTCACAGAAGAACAGGAAAAGAGAAAATCAAAAATGTTGCAGTGGTGTTTCTACCTCAATTATGTTCAGAGTCTTGGTCAAGAAAAATAAAGTCTAGAGAATATAAATCCAGAGAACAGAAAGCCATGTACCTAAACCTTTGAGAATTAAGGCAGCAGACTGTATAAACTCCCTTCCCTTGCTGACACATTGTTCTTAACTGAAGATGAGATTAACATGGATTTACATTTGATGGGCTTGTGTTTGCTCCTCCTTAGCACGCCAGTATATACATACAAACATACATGAGAACATGGTACTGTAAAAACTCCATAGTCTGGTTTTATCCATATATATTAGTAAAATAAACCTTCTGCCATTAAAAAAAAAAAGGCCACAAAGTCGCTGTCATGTAAATGAGACTGGTCTCCGGGGGGCTCACATGTTTAATACCTGGTACCCACTTGGTGGTGCTGTCTTGGGAGGTTTAGAAGGTGTGGCCTTGCTAGAGGAAGTTTCACTGTGGGAAAGCTCTGAAGTTTCAAAACCACTCTCATTCACCTTTTGCTCTCTCTGGTTACTGGTTGGGATTTGAGAAGTGAGCTCTCTGTTGGTCCTGCTGTCTGCCGCTATGCTTCCCTGCCACAATGGACAACTAGCCCTCTCAAACTATAAGCCCAAATAAATTCTTCATGGCTTTATATCACAATAGAAAAGTCATTATCACAGTCACCTTATACAGACAGGAATCTATCTGGCCACAACCTAATCCCCCAAATCACAATTCCAAATATGGAAATCCACAAATATCAGAATCTCTAATGTCTAAAATTTCCAAAGTCCAAAATCTCAAATACAATTCTAGACAAACTAATTTAAAATAATCTCTGGAGAGAGGGGCATAGCTTACCCACTAAGCATACAAAAGTTCCTGGTTCAACACCCATTCCTAAAAATGAGAAAGAACAAAATATTGCCCCAAACAAACCAGAAAAGCCTCTTAAAGTTATCTCCACTTTTAAAGGAAAATTTGGAAAACATAACAACACAAGATATGTGTTGAAACTTATATATGTTGATAACTTATGAAATCACTTCAAAACACAAAACAGGCAAATACAGAAATTTTCAGAAGCATAAAAACAATACACAAATCATAGCTGTAAAGACACATCAGTTAAGATCCACACAAATAATATTCACAAATGAATACACCAGAAAGAGAATCGGATAAACAAATAGCACTGCTTGGTAGGTGTGAGCAGCAGCTTTATACGTGCAGCTGTCTGAAATAAAGTGAACAACAGCCCAAATCCTTTGGAAAGATGACTTCACATTATAGTGGGTCACCACCATAGTCACCCAAAGAACTAAGATCTTGAGAAATGTTATCTTTTATAAATGCAGATGTATAACAAGGAAATACCTTTTCTACTGAGCAAGTTTCAACATTTTTATGCACTTGTGCAAAGCCAAGGGTAGTGTAACAGACTCTTACTGTGTCAAATTTGCAAAAGTTCAGTAAGATTAAAAACAAACAGAACGAACTAAACAAAAAAACTTTGGAAGTTTTCCAGTAATGTATATGTTGAGCATTGGAAGCTATGGAAAGATCCACTCGAGCTCACACTAGCCTATGGAAATGGCCTCACAGACACAGTTCTCTGGGTCCTTACCGTGCCTACGACAAGGTGCCTACACCACATATGATCAAGAAAGTCCCAGCCCTTCTCCAGAGTCCATCTTCCGAACCTTTGTAGTTTTACTCTCTGGGGACTGAGATTTTCAGAATTTTAGACTTTGGGGATTTTGATCTTATCAAACTTGGCTATTCAGCATCATGGTGTTTAGGATTCTGTACAGCATCAATTTTTGTTTCACTTACTAATGCAGACATATGATATTTTATTATCTGTCATACTGGAGAAACATTCTTCAGAATGCACTTGTGGTGACTTAAAAAAAAATCCCCAAAGGGAGTGGCACTATTAGGAGGTGTGGCCTTGCTGGAGGAAGTGTGTCACTGTGGGATGGGCTTTGCGGTCTCATATATACTCAAGCCATGCCCAGTGAGACAGAGCACTTCCTGATGCCTGTGCACGATGTAGAACTCTCAGCTACCTCTCCAGCATCATATCCGCCTGCATGCCGACATGAAGAAGCTGTCCTCAAACTCGAGATGCTGGAAGCTCTCAAAAGGGACACAGCCAATCTGAGTGGTTAAGGGGATGATGATGGGAGACAGTCTGCTGGTGGCAGGGACTAACCTGGGCCAGATTCATAAAACCAAGTGCTTTGTAATTCTAACTAGGACAGCTTTCTTGACTGAAGACTTCAATGCAGAGATTGATTTAGGTTGTACAAATCCATGTATATAGCTGCAGGTTCTGCCAAAGATGTCAAGCTCAGTAGGTTTAAAATACATATCTATTTATTAGCACACACATGCTATAGCATGCATGTGGAGGTCAGTGAACAACTCTGAGAGCAGGGATCAAACTCCTAGCCTACCAGGGATCAACCTCACGTTGTCAGGTGTGCTCACAAGTACCTTTACTTGCTGAGCCATCTTGCCAGCCCATTTTCTAAAAAGATTAATTTTACTTACGTATTTACTATTTTAGTGTATGTGTATGTCTGTTCAGCAGGTTTTTCTGAAAAGGTCAGAGAGAAGAGATAATCTCTAAGAAAGAGTAATCAG